>RJWH01000657.1:565039-641517 GCA_004363575.1 Solenodon paradoxus
GGGGGGGGGGGGGGGGGGGGGGGGGGGGGGGGGGGGGGTCAGGCTCCTTCTCTATAAAATCTACATGTTTATTTCCCTAGAAAAGAGGAAGGGAGAGAGACAATGATAAACAAAATGAAGAATCTGGAAAAGAGACAACCGATTGTACAGGAGAAAGGAAGCAGGCAGTGTGGCAGATAACAAGCAGAAGGGCAGGTGAGAATTGGGAGTTGCAATGAGAGCAGGTTTAAAAGTTTTTAGAACAAAGGTCTCCCAAAAAGAACTAGAGAACTTTCTCTGGAGATATTTAAAAATAACCTTAATGCAACCACTTTCATAACATTATATATTCATTACATGTTCACCTTTGGCTCCTTTCCAAACTCACTTTGCTATTACAGTCACCTTAATGATAAAGGAGGAACAAGTCTCAATCAATACCTGATGTAGCGTCTGCATCTTCTCCACGTAGAAGCTTCTTAAGTTACTCACCAACCAGATTCAATAATGTAACTGGTGTCTAAAATGTAAAAACATGAACATTCAAATACTGAATATATTTTTTCTAGCCAAGAATTCAACATAGGAAAGCAAAGAACTCAAGATGTTTGACCAATGAGTACATGAAGAAGATAGCAGATGAGGAGAGGGAGTACCTCTTGAATTATAAAATGTATGAACATTTGAAATATTCTTAGAATTCTTAAAATTCTATTTTCTACTTTCATCTATGTACTATATCTGAGTAAAGTTAACCAATCATTAGTGCAATGTTTCCTGTAATAATATAATATTCATACTTTCCATATAGTAATAATCAAAACTGTAATTACATGCCCCTCTGTAAATAATATCTCTAACATATATTGAAACCTTATTCTCTTGAAGTAGGTACATACTCCTTTTCCGGTTCTGCTTGCAACAATGGTAACCCAAGTTACAATATGTATCTAGGAGAAGTAATCTCTCAGCTAATTAATCCTGTTATAGAGGGTGGTCCCTACACCTAATAGTACTGAAGCTCATATCCATATCACGTCTTTATTCTGGACCTCAAGCTACTTTTCTCTTAGCCTCTCTTACCAATTTCCAGCCATGAAGCTGTCCCCATTCATTCATTCTGTCTCTCAGCAATAATGTAGTGAGTGGTTACTATATTTCAGGCACTGTTCTTGGTGATGAATAGGCAGATCAAGTTTCTGAGCTCATAGAATTTATATTCTCATAGAAGAGAAAGACAATGTTAAACGTCAACAAATGCGTAACATAATTTCAGGTACAAGTAAACTATTAAGAGCAGGGTAAGAGGCTACAGTGAATCCTATGGGTGATTACCTTAAGACATTTAAAGGAAGTGTCTGTTTTTCTGCGAGGGTGACGTTTTGAGCAGAGACCCAAATGGATGTGAAGGAGTGCGCTGTAAGATTTGGAAGAAGAATGTTTCAGACAAACAGTAGACAGCATAGGTAAAGTCCTGCATTAGGAAAAAGTTTGGCATGTTCAACATCTCTTATCAGCCACCTGAAATATCTCATATCATAATCTCAAGAAACCTCTTTTCACTGTTTCCTGAATCTCTCAATCCTGTTTCAAGTTCAACATCAATGTCAAATTTTCTCTCTCCCTTTGTGGCTTCCTACAAAATTTGAACCAGTATATTTCTTTCTATCTTTGTTTTTTGTTTTTTTGTTTTTAAGGAAAGGTACAGGTAGGAATGAAGGTGAGCAGGCAGGCAGGAAAGAAGAGAGAGGAGGAAGAATCATTTTATTATTTTCATATATTTGTTCACATTGGTTATTACACCCCCTCTCCTCCCGCACCTCCAGCTGGGAACAGGGACACACAGACCTTGGACTATTCATGAACTCCACTTCTTTGGAGGTGGTTGATCTAACCCACCAGGTCATGCCAAACCAGTATGCTTCTTTATGACATTCCTTGTTCTGACATGACAGGGAGATGGAAACATGAAAAAAATCTTTTTTAACTTTCAGGCTATATGTAGGAAAGAGGCGAATTCCCATACACACAGGAGGAGGCAAAATGAGACAGAAGAGAACAAAGTTCCTCCAATGACATACAGGGAACCCCACCTCTTTGAATGCACTGCTTCCTCACACCCAGGCAAGCATCACCCCAGGGCCTCTGCTCTCTGCCCAAAACCACTCCCTCCACCCTCACAGACGTTTGGTTGACTCTCTCTCCCCCTTCCAATCTCTGCTCAAATCTCACCGTCTCAGTAAGCCCAACTTGGCCACCCTATTAAATACTGTAATTTCCTGTTCACTCCCACCCCAGCACTCAGAAAGTCCCTTAACCTGTTCTTTTTTCCTTTTTCTTTTCTTTTTTAATTGTATCAATCATTTAATCAATAATCCTCTGATCACTTAAAATTGTCACAGTATCTCCAGTTAAGATCTAGGTTACATCATAATTTACAAAAATGTATGCTGACTGATATAAAGTTATTTATATATTCTCTCTCTCTCTCTCCATTATAACTAAAGAAGGGGAAAATTTAATCAAAGAAATGGAAGAATCAAATTCCTGGTTTTGCAATCTTACTTTTTATCTATTGCATTTATTACTTTCTATCAAACCATTTGTCTCGATTTATTTTTCATATTTTTTAATTGTCTTGACTGTCACCCCCCCCCCCCATTTTGATATAAGCTCTTAAGAGCTTGGATATTTGTGTTTTTTAAGCACCTAGAACCTAAAACTGTGCCTGACACATAAGAAAGCACTAGAAGTGGGTTGATGAAATTAATCAACATGCTTGCAAACACCAACACTGTTTTAGTCTGCTTTCTTCTCTTTAGTAGGCGTGGGGAGACAGTATTCCTTCTAACTTTGTATATAACAGGTACTCAGTAAATTATTTATTAAGGGTTTGTCCTTTTTGCTAGCCACAAATAGCTTAGTAATAAATGGATCCAGGCAAAATGCCAGAGATACCTTCAAGAGTTCAGAGTAAAACTCCAGTAGAAATCAGACTAGTTGCTCCATCTGTACTTTTAGTAATGATTTAGTTTGCAAAACTGCTTCGGCAAGAGTTTTCAGGACCCCTGCTTTGTTTTCATACCGCAAAAAAAAAGCATTAGCTTGGGTGGTTTTTTAAAGAACAAATAGCAGAAAACTGTCAAAGTGTCACTGCAATTTTTTTCACTTGTTTTTGTAACTTGTAGGCATTAGTTTCTGAGGCAATAGCCATAAAAATAAGTAGACATAGGAATTCTTCTCTAATGCTGGGCAACAATAACCTTAGCTACAGCTGTGCTTCTGGGTTTTTTTTTTTTTTTTTAATATCATTTTCTGTTATATGGGTTACAAAGAAGAACAAGTATAGGACATAAATGGAAAATATAGTACTTACTTAGTAGCCAATTAAAATCCCAAATGTTCTGTTTGATTTGAGAATTCTTTTTCATCCTTCACATTTTTTTTCATGAAATATTTAAGTACCTATATAATTATACACAATATACCACATGCCCTGTAATTATGTTTGGCATTATCAAACAATAATTTGTTTTTTAAAAGGAATTAAATAGCCATCTACGCGGCTAAAAAGGTGATATTTTGTCACTCAAATTTTATGTTGCTAAAGTGGATGCTAAATCTATCAGAAATTATTATTTCCAGATATTCAATTCTCTAACCCTTTATTAAATCAAAATGTTTCTTAGAACATACCTGTGAAATAATGTACCTGGTGCTAATGTCCTATGCACATTAGTTGTCTTTGACAGTATAATTTACAGGGCAGATAACATCAGTAAAATGAAAAGGGCCCCCATGAACTTCCTTGACATCACAGAAGAAAATATTAAAGTGTAGTAACACTTATATACTGCATAAAATTTGCTACTTTATCTTGTATCTTTAAAAATGTTTTCTATGTGAAAAAGAAAAGTTTAAACATGTCTTACCTAAAAATTCAATAATTCCTGACTGAATATCAAAATACTCATCAGTTAAGAAGCCATCTCTCTTGATAATACTTTACTATGACATCAAAGAGTATCTTCTGTATATTCTACCTGGTCTCTTCATTTCTGTTTTGATTAACTGTAACTATTAGTTGGTCAGCATTCACTTGCTGCATTAAGTCAGTTATCAATTCTGGAGAGAAAATACAAAATCAAACCTTTAATCAACAGTTTGCATTTCCACTTAACTACCTAGATTTACTTTGATAAAACATAATAAAATCTTATTCATATATAACCAAATATGAAGAAACTGTAAGAGAAACATTTCAATAAATGTTGATATATGACTAAAGGAGTAAATGAGAGGAAATAGTTTTTTCCTCAACAAATATCATCACACATTTGTACACCTTTATTTTCAAGGAATTAAAATATTTTTTACTACCTTACTGTTATTTCTAATTTTGTTAGACTTTGTTGAGAGGAGTTTATCTGTAATGTTCCATTACAATTAGTAGTTCCCCCTTTCCTATTCTAATAATTAGGTGCATGTAGTTATATTACTATTTGAAAATAAGATGTCAAATATGTACTAACCAATATGCAACTGTTTATCCTACCATATACTGCTTCCCCTTTCTTCTCTCCACACCCCAATAAGATGACAAAAAATTTAAGATCCTTTCATTTCTCTCTCCCTTCAGTGACTCCTTTGGAAGGCCTTTAATTCCCTTTCTTTGTCTGCCATCTTCCAAACCCCCAGGTTTTGCTGAGATAGGTTAGCATTTCTTATAATTTCCTTTAATATTATATCACTTCTGTTTTGACCACATCAACTTGGAATTAATGTGTGTGTGCACATATGCACACAAGTACAAACCAAGAGAGAAAACAAAGAGCACAAATTAAAGGTCATTGCCCACCAGTGTTTCCTCTCCTCATCCTCTGTCACCATTTTGGGTTCTGGTGATTTCTTTGCAGTCCGATTAAAAACTCTCCTTAAATATTTTCCTTGGATAGGTTCCTAAGTGATGTCTCTATGAATCTTCAAATATCTTTCCCTCTCTTTTTTCCCTGACAAGAGTGGTAAATATTGCCTAACATGCAAATCATTACCTTCCAAGTGCTAGTGTTGCAGATGAAAAGATTACTAACAGAAGGATTGCTTTCCTCTTGCAGATACCCTACTTAGCTGCTCTTTCTTTCAGAGTCATCCAAAGAAATTCTGTTTCTTTTCTGGTATCCCTATATTGTACCTGATTTGAGGGCTGGGGAAGCTCAGCCCTTTGTTTGGATCTTTCTTGGCTCATGGTGAATTGGGGAAACCTACCAGTGCCATCAGAATCATAATTAAATGAGCAAGTGGATCTGTAGTCTCTGATGACAAGTTCTTCCCTGCATCCCAGCCCTGGAGTCTGATGTTCTTTTTTGATTTGGTCCACATTGAAGAAATCACTTCTCTCTGCAGGAATCCCAATGATACTAAAAGTCTTATATTTAAAGTTCCCAGCAGCAGGTTTATTCAGGAGGGACACATTGTCTTGGAGTTGGGAGTGAAAAAGAGGGTGCCTCATTCAGGTTATAGGGTTCCCCAAGCCTCTTCTCCACAGGCTGATTTTATGACAGGACTTCTATCATTACATTTTGTTTCATGAATGGCTTCCCTACTAGGCTGTGGATTATTTTGGAGGAGGAATAAACTAGTAGAAACTGTGATGGTTATATTAATTTAGGGTCATAAAACGGAAATGAATAGAACTTTGGAAAACACTTAAGTTTGGTGGTGCAGGAAGAGGATGACTGACAAATCATGACAGAATTCATATGAATGAAATATCTCTTATTCCCAAGTATCTTCTTACAGGTCATAAGCAGTGACTTTCTCTGTTGGATCAAATAAGAATTCACAGTGATTAATTTATAAAATAGAGATGGTGTCAGCTTATACAGATGGCTATGTTCTCACACCTTGAAATACCAAGGACAGAATATAGAAAATAACTTTTTAGTTATATGTTATTTGACAGTAAAAATGGTCACTTACTCATGTAGATAGAAGTCTGGAATAATCTCTCTGTCTAGACAAGTGTTTGACATAATGAGATCTTCCTTTTTTACTGCACTGAAGATTTTGTGCTATAACTGGAGGCAGTGTTAAGTTGGACAAGGAAAATAGCTTGAGAGGGCCACACATTTCAAGCAAAACAACAGTACATATTTTTCCTACAGGTTTAATAATTATGTACTCACCAGCTCTCTGATCTTCCTGACCCCTAAAGGTATTTGAGTTTGCTACCTGAGTTATTGGCCAAAAGAAATCAAATGAACAATCTTTTAGTAGAGACATGAGATCATGAGTAGTGTCTAATCAATCACATATGCCAATGCCCAACTTTGCACGCAGCACTGAATTTGGTGCTAGAAAGAGATACACACACACACACACACACACACACACACACACACACAAAGTAGATTCGGCATGCCCTGGGGAAGTAGAAGATCAATCATCTTCAAAGGAGCGCAGGCCATATTCCCCAGGGTTCAAGTTCTGGGTCTGGGGGTGGGGGGAGGGGACGATCAATGTGAACAACTAAATAAAAATTTTAAAAGTGCTTTTCCTCTTCTCTCTTCCTGCCTGCCTGTTTGCCTTCATTCCTGCCTGTACCTTTCCTTTAAAAAAAAAAAAAAAAAAAGAGTAGGCTTTATCAGCTACACCCTAAGCAAGGCAGACAGCTACTTATGAAATGGTGAACACAAATTTCATCAAGTCATCAAGAAATAGATACATATAGAACTAGTAAGTCCAAAAGTATTCATTTACTTGACAAATTTCTATCGAGACCTGTTTGGGGCTAAGCACTGTTCTAGGTGCCAGGGATAGAGTGGTAACCAAAGCAGGAAAAAATCTTTGCCTTAATGGAGTGTATATTCTTGTTTAAAAATACAGTGATTTTATTATTTCTTTTGTTTACATTGCTATATGTATTTTGGGATATTGAAGTCACACCTCAGTCTGTGAGTATTTCACACCACACCCACCACGAGTTCCAGTGCCCTTTAATTGGTTCCCTCTTTCTTTCCCTCCCTTCTCCCAGCCCCTGGTAGCCACTGTCTTGTGTCCCGTGAATTTAGTTGGGGGTTTGTCTTCTTATCTGTTTTGTTTCATTATATCCCATATGTGAGTGAAACTATCCTTCTCTTTTCCTTTCTGGCTTATTTTGTTCAGCATGATGATGGAGCTTATATTCTAATGCGGAAAGGAAAGTAGGCAATAAATAGACAAAAAGTAGACTATACAGTATATCACTTAGTGATCAGTTCTTTGGAAAAAAATAAAGCAGAAAAAGAGAAGTAGTACTGGTGGGGGTAGCCTTGACTTTTTAAGTAAGATACGTGGGAACAGTCCTTGGGAAGATGATATTTGAGCAAAGATCTGAAGGAGAGGGAGCAGAGAAATAAACATGCTTAGAACATACTAGCTAAGTATAGAGCTGATAAACAGAATAGCTAACACTAGTGCAGGGAAATTAAACTTAAGGATATCGTAGCAACACATATCATCACCATGTCATCTTTATGAACTTCATACTCAAGGATCACTGCGATGAGGGACCGTGTTCAGGAAGATAGACTCTGTATCTGAGGAACGGCCAATCCATCTAATGTTTATGAGAGCCTACACACACTCTCTCCACACACATATGTGCATGTATGTAGACATACAGGTGTATATATAAAAAGAAAATATTTATAGAAAGAGCCATTCATCCAGTAACTAGAATACCAGAAATTTGTAAGTACGTTGGCAGATAATTGAAGATACCTCCTAACAAGTGAAAACAGCATCTAAACTCCCCCCACAAAACAAACAAAAATATAAAACGAATGTTTAAAAAAGAGGTGAATATAGAGAAAAACATATAAAAATTAGAGAATTATTTAAGAAGATTCAACTTCTGAATGAGAGATCCAAATAAGAGAAAACAAGACATCAGAGAGGAAGAAACGGAGAAAGTCATCAATGAAATAACTCAAGAACATTTCTAGATTGAAGGAGTCCAGTAGATAAAAAACAGTTCACATTAACACATTATTTTAGAACTGTAGACATCTTGGGACAAAGAAGCAATTTTCATGGAGCAGAGAGGGGGAATAGTTCAGATACAAATGATGGTTAATCAAAGTGGCTTTAGACTTCTTAACATCAACACAATAAACTAGAAGACAAAGAAGAAATGTCTTAAAAATTCTCTGAGAAATTATTTCCAACCTAGAATTCCAACTGTCTATCAAATAAGAGGCTAGAAGAAAGAAAATTTCAGAATACAAACTCAAAATAATCATCTTCCATGTGTTCTTTCTAAGGAAACTATTAGAAAATATGTGCTACCAAAATAAGGAGTAAACAAGAAAAGGGAAGATACAGAAGCCAAGAAATAGTATATCTAACATAGAAGAAAGGTAAAGCTGATTCCCATGATGATATTAAAGGGAGAGCCTAGGATAGCATCTATGCACGAGGCATAGGGCTCAGCCAGTCCAGATTGAAACTGAAACACATCAAAAATCTTGTAGAGAGGATTTCCCCAAGAAGATGAATATGATAATACACGTGAGGTATCTGGACATCCCAACAGGTAATTTAGATAAATGTTGGAGAGTAGGGTTGAAAATGTGTATGAATATAAAAAAACTAAGCAAAACAGAAAATAAAAAAGTATTTGTTCTATGAAAAACCAAAGGCTATCAAGTAAAAAGGACTATCATTTACTACATAGCTTAGCTCTCAACAGCACTTATGGCCAAAATAATTAAACACAGCTTATTGCTCTATTTAAAGTAATCCTCTGATTAAACTGGGAAGATGAGGGGAAGGGGTATAGATAACTTTCAAAGGCATAACACACTGATTAGCATAGAGCAAGGTCCAGTAAGTGGAAATTATTTTTATTAGCACCTGACGTGGTAAATTACATTCATAGCAATCCCTTTAGTGAGGGATTTCTACAGGTACTCATATCCTCGAGGGAAAATGATGAGAAAAGTTAACCTTTCATTTGCAATAGGAAAACAACTGCCCTTTTGATGACTTTTCTTCTATCTGCCACATTTTAGTCTTCCTCAAAGTTCTCTTCTAGTCTCTCTGCTTTTCTTACTCTACACCCTTTATCTGGGCAGCCTCTACGGACCTTATCACACCTTATATTAACTACACCTGATAACCTTTGCTCCTCCAGTGAGCACATCATACTAGTCTTCCTTTGGTCATGATTTAACCCAAATGCAACAAAGGGTGTAACTATTAACCAATAGTGCTTGTATTTCTCCTAATTACCCTGGGTATGAAACTCTTCTTTCCACGGTTATTGGCACTATAAGGAGAAAATCACAAGCAGATGAAGCAAACAGTAAAGAGGAGTAGAACAACAGGTTACCTAGCTAATTTACAGCGAAAAGGAAAGGCCTGGGGGATGTTTAGGAGGGTTTTATACAAGGGACAAAGGATATATGTAGAAGCTTGTCTTGGGTTATAAATAGTAAAAACTGGTGGTGAGTCTGTAGGGGTTTTCAGGTAGTATGAACTAAAGTACCACTCGTTAATCTGATCATGGTTATTGTAAAAACTAAACTAAATGTTACTGGATCTGCTGCCTCACCTGTCCATAAGACACTTTTAGACAGAAACTCTTACCAGAAAGAATAGAGTTAGTACACCAAACAGACTACTTTTTCTCCTATCTGAAAAGTCAGTTCTGAGACAGTAAAAAGATGACTGCCAGCGGGTAGGAGGAATGCACGGAGACTAGGTGAAGGAGGGAGGATTTTTAGGGCAATGAAACTATTCTGTTTGATATTAAATGGTGGAAACATGTTACCATACATTTGTCAAAACCCATATAATGTTCACCACTAAATGTGAATCCTAAGGTAAACTATGGGCTTTCGGTGATAATGATGTGATAAGGTAGGTTCATAGATTTTATATATATATATATATATATATATATATATATTCTGGTGGGGCATGTTGACAGTGGGAAAGTTTGTATACATGGGGGTAGGGGGGTTATGGGAACACTATTTTCTCTTCAACTTTTCTGTGAACCTGAAAATGTTCTAAAATCTATTTTTTAGAAAGTCAGCTCTTCCTTTCAAAGTTCTGAGAAAAACAATAAAAACTGAAAATACCTTCTTTTGAAAGTGGGAGACCAGGTTTGTTAACTGCGATATTTGAGGTAAAGCCATCCTTGATTCTTTTTTCATCAATCTCTCGTAGTAGGATTTGAAATCATTTCATCTTCCAGTCTATTTAGAAAAATATGTAAATGTGTCTATCATACATAGGATCAAAATTTCAAATATACATTTAATTTATTAAGGCTTATTTATACATTTCCTATTTCCAAAAAGAATTTCAGGCAGATTACAACAGAAGACACAAGTAATAAATTTAAGAGATAATATAATACCACCACAGAAGAGGACAAATTAGGACTGTAAATATGTAAAGAGAAATAATATATGCTAATTCTAAGGTTAAAATGGTTGTTATGGCGGAATACCAATTTTTTGCTAAGTTTTCTGAAAATCTTGACTTTTTAAAAAATTTGGCTTTGTCATTTTTCAAAATCAGAAAGCATGTAATTCATTCAGAGGAGACTTTCCTTAACTCTTTCATGGTGTAAATTCTGAAAAAAAAAGTAGGGTAAGGTCCACTATGTAGTTTTGTGGAAACTGAAAAAATGGATTTATTTTTACATTATTATTTCTTTTACTGACTTTTGAGAGTAACTAAATGAATAATATTGAAGTTTAACTCAATGAAGACTATCCGTACATACATAAACACATGAAAGCATAAGCACAACATAGTCTACATCTTAACATTAAAGATCCCTTTGTTTTATTTCATCAAACCTGCTAGTCTCAATATCCTTTTGCAAAAAACATAGGATGTCTTATTGCCTAGAAACCTGTAGACACTATTACTTGAATTTTCGAATTCTAATTTTTCACTTTTGGATAACGTCACTCCTACTGGTTCAAATGCTTTATGGTTTATTAGAACTCCTTCAGATGAACTCCTTTAAGATGATGTCATCGCTACTTGAGCACATTATTTTGCATAAGATGACTTTATATTACATCCACAGCATCAGAACCAGTAAAAGTCTTTGTACATTTGTAAATAATGTCTTTTTTAATTTCTACTTGAGTCTGAAGGGAGTGACTAATACCATCCCATAGCTGACTAACTTGAAGATGACCAAAAAAGAAAAAGAAAATTAAACGTTTTTAACAAATTTAGATTACACAAAAATATGTTTTTCAGTTTTGACAGCCTTGTGCTGTTATGGCAAATCTACTGCCAATGCCTTTTGTTTCTTCTCTTCCTAGTTTATATAAATTATATTTACTAAGATTACAGCATATTAGTCTGCCAATACAAGCAGTAAACTTAGGAATTTGTTTTACTGATATGAAAGGCATTATTATGTAAATTTATATACGCTTAATGTTACCTGATAAATAGGCAGACCATATTTCAAATGGGGCTTTTTGGCCCCCTCCACAGACAGGGCCCAGGGCCACTCAACAGGCCCTGGTGCCCTGCATGGCAGATGGCCCTGACTTATTAAAATGGGGCAAAATTGATGTTTGAGAAATAGGAAAACAAATGCTATTGTTCTATTTAAAGGAGGATGTATGTATAAACTATTAGCTATACTTAATCTTGAAGTACATTATTTCAGGACACATTTGAAAGGAATGCACATATATTCAAGTCTTGATTGTTACAGAGCTCTGGCTTAACTAGCTCTTTACTTTCCCTTTCTTTTTAATTTTTTTCACCAATGTTAAGTCTTCATCAAAGAGATCTTGGGCAAGGAATTAAATAAAATGAATTAATCTGTTAGCTGTTCTTCAGGAAAAATAAAAAAGTGGTGAGAAATAATGGAAACCTGAAAAGTATCAGAATGTTCACAGCTGTGGTATATTTAAATAAGTTAGGGCCTAGTCTTATCACGGAATTTTAAGCAGTCATTAGGAAGAATGGGGCTCATAGCATGGAAGGATCTCATTTAGCAGAAAAAAAAAAGCTGAATAGAAACATTTGTATTTTTATTGTATTTATGGAAAAATAAACACCCAACCTCCATACAAATAAACTTAAACAAATAGAAGGAAAGGTATGGGATGATAAACTTCAAACCACTAAGTTCTGGGAAGTAGGACTGCAGTGGTGGTGGATCCAACAGATGTTTCCTTGGTATTCCATACTTCTGAATTTTTATAATGTTCATATATACACTTTTCTATTAATTGGAAACATTTTTTATTGAGATATACTTTACCACAAATTCACCTTTTAAAGCATACAATTCAGTGTTCTTTAGTATGTTCACAAAATTGTGTAACCAACACATTATCTAATTTCAGACAATTTCACCACTTCAAAAAGAAACCGTAGATACTCCTCATTCTCCTCTACCCCAACACATTTCAACCTAAGAAATTTAAGCATAAGCGAACACATGGAAACGTCTAGAATATTGCTTTTATATTTTAAAAAAGGTTAGGAAGCAAGAAGTTAAGTTCTCTCCTTTGATTATGGATAATTATGGAAACAGGATGCCCAATTTTCCATAGTAGTCTGATATGAGAGATATACAAGCCCATCACCTCCAAACGTCTTTTGTAAGACAAGTTATTGTCTGTTTATCCTTGAAACATTAGGCAGAGACAGGAATAAAGGATGAAGAGTAGAAAAGGTGGGTAGTCTAGAGGCAGGGATGGGATGGGGCACAGGAACATAGCTGGTCCAGTGGAGGCCAGAAGGCTGTGAGCAGTGGGGACTTGGACATATTCCATGGACCCTTTAACTTTCACTCAACAAATAAGCTTGGCTAAAGAAACAGTACTCCTGCTCCAAGAACTGGCCACTAATAACCTAGTTACATGTAAGCTTTAAACTCGGCATTGATCTAATTTCCGTCTGCCGACGGGGAACACCACAACCCTCCGGAAAATTTTGGACTCACAGAATATCAGACCCTACTCCTGAATCCGAATCTACATTTTAAAAAGAGTCCCAAACGACTCGTGCATTTAAAAATTTGAGAAGCACTGCTTCCTGAACTCCACACGAACAGCAGCCAGGCAAACTGCTGAGTAGGTTTTCCTCGATCCAGCACCGGAAAGGGCAGGTGGGCATGTGGGCAGGTGGGCGGGCCAAGAGGCGGGGCCACAGAAAAAGAAAACCTGCAGAACCCGAGAAACAAAGTCCAAGCCTCCTGCCGCGCTCAGCTGCGTTCCCCTTCAGTGCGCTTTTGGGTAGGATCTGTAGCACTACCAGTTCTTTTCCGCCAGAAGCCACCTCTACGGTTCCGGGAACTCGGCCCGCTCAGCCCTGGACCCGGAAGCTCGCTCTGGCTGCCAAGGCTGCGAACCGCGCAATCAAAAAAACCGCTAGAAGCTCGCAGCCGGCTCCTCCCCCTTCCATAACTCCGCCCCCACCTGGCTCTCGGGGGGCGGAGGGCTAAGGAGCCCAGACTCCGCCTCTTCCGAGCCAATCGGAAGTGATGTCATGTCCCAGTCGGCTAGTCTTTCGGGCTTCTTCCCCCTCCCTTACTCTTCCTCCCAGTCCCTCCCCTCCCCTCCCCCTTCCCTCCTCCAGCTCCTGCCTGTGAGCCGGTGCTGGTGGCGGAGGCTATGGAGTAAGCCGGCAGCAGCGGCCAGGTGCCGAGACTGACCGAAGCAGCCAGGAGGCGTTCGGCGAGGCCGGGGAAACGAGCTCCTGCACCGTCCTCCCAGGGGGAGAGGGGAAAAGGTGAGTGGCCGCACGCGGACTCCGAGCGACCCTCTCTCTCGGGCCGCTCTCCTGCCTGGGATCCCAAGGCCAGTAAGGAGGGAATCAGAAGGACCTGCGTCCGGAGTAGGCCTCCCGGGGCCGCCGGGGCTGGCGACTGTTGCCTAATGACGGGCCTGCGGGCCGCTGGCCGAGCCCGCTGGTCGAGCCCGCTGGGCGGTAGGTGACCGCAGCAAGCCGGGCCGAGTCCCCAACCGAGGCCTTCAAGCGACAGGAGCCCCGGGGATGGAGCCTTCTGTCGGGGAGAGAACCCCCAGCCCCAGCGGGTCAGTTCGAGTTTCCGCGGTGGTTATCTCGGTTCCCTTTTGGGAAATTGGACACCACTCTGGGATGGGTGAGACCGCCCCTCTGAAGTTGTGAGGTCCTCCTCGGATAACCTGGGCTACCAACCAGGGCCCTACCGCCCGGCGTCCTTTTCCGACTGTAGTTCTGAAATGGAAGGTTATTGTGTGTGAGGTGGGTGGGGCAGGTGTTTTGTTACCACTAAAAAACCCCTTTGGTGACCCCTGCACTCCGGTTTTTCTAAGCGGAAGAGAAAGGATGGAGGAAGGTTTACTTACAAAGCTTACACTGTTTTTGGGATCCAAATGACTACATACTTAGGACGATCAGTAATTAAGGAGATCAGTATTGTCAGTTCAACCCCTGTAACTGTCGCGATGAGATTCCAGACTCAAGCGACTTAAAAGCGCTGTCAGTGGGGACTTAAAAGTTGTAAATTGCAGGCTAGTTTTTTTTTTTTTTTTTTTTTGAGATCAAATTTAGGAAGTAACAGCATAACGACTTTAAAAAATTGTATTCTATGAGTAGCTTTCCTTAGTGGCGTGTCATTTCATTCTGGAAAGCTAGTAAGAGTTTAACGAAAATATGCTAAACCAAACTGTGACTGTAAAACCGATCATGTTCTGGTGACTGTGACTTCGAAGTCAGGGGCTCAAAAGATTCCTTTTGGTCTTTGCTGTTTGAAAATTACTTACTAGCTGATTGTATAAATAGACTTCTTGGCATCAGATTCAAAGACACTTTTGGGGAATTGTGAAAGCGAAGGCATCTAGTGGAAAGTAAAGACCTTCATTCTATTTAGATCCACTTTAAAGACATGCAGAAACCTAAACACACCCAATAAAATAAATAAAGGCATTTTATACTTCCACGCAATGGAATATTTCAGTAAAACTCACTTCCGTAATTGGGGAAAACTACTTATACTCACGTTTGAATTTCATTACCCCCCCCCCCGCATAGGTCCCCTTAGTATGCTTGACTCAAGTGACTAGGCTTATCTTCCATTCTTTAATAGTAGAAGCCTGACAACATCCCCTTCTGCCTCATATCAATTTCCCATGAAGTCCAGTTGATGTTACCTCGTAAGTATCTCTTGAGTCTGGCTACTCTTCATCTTCACCACTAGTAAGTAGTTCATCCACCATCATCTCTTTCTGGATTACTTCACTGCCAGCATTTACCTCTGTGTTTTTCAACACCAGACAGGGTAACTTTTTCAAAATACATATCTAATCACATTGTCTCCACATTTAAACGCCCCCCCCCCCCGCAAGATTTTCATTGTTTTGTTTTAGAAGCCTTTCATTTTTTTAAAGAAAAGGTGTAGGCAGTTAGGAAGAGAGAGGAGAGGAAATACTTCATTTATTTTATTTCAGTTGTTCATCTTGGTTGTTCCCTAGGCCCTGGGATGAGAATCCGGGCCCTTGGGATGCATGTGGACTGCGCCAGCCAGAGGTGGATGACCAAACTGCTACTCCACCAGGGCAAGAAAATGGAACCCTTAATGGCCTGTTTGCCCCCTCAGTTGCCTTCCCAATCATGTCTCCACAGTGCGGGCATTCCTTTCTCTCCCAATCACTCTTTTCTTTCTGTTCTACTTCGCTTACGTTGTCTTTGGTAATGATGATTTTTCTACCTGGAAATGCGCTTTCTTTATATCCAGTTAATTCCTACTCATTTAGCTCACTTCAGGGAAGACTTTCCTGATGAAGATAGATTTTTTTTTAATTGCATGTTTTCATAACACTGCAGAGATGCTATATTTATTCAATTTTTTTTTTTTTTTTTTTAAGTAAAGGCAAGTAGGCAGGTGCGGGGGAAGAGAGAGGAGCAGGAAGCATCTTTATTTTATTTTTATTTAGTTGTTCAGACCTGTTGTTTCTCCCCAGAGCTGGGACTCGAATCCAGGGGTATGTATCTATGCCCCTTCAGAGCTGGGACTCTAACCCAGGGCTTAAGGCTTGCTCCTTAAACGCTGCTCCACCGCATGCACATATTAATCTTAATAAATGAGATGTTCTTTATCTCCTAGTACTCTATAAATGCTTAATAAATGTTTCTTAAATGAATGAATTCTTTGAATGTCTACTAAGTGGGACAGAATTTCCTTCTTTTTAAAGATTGCAAACAGCATTTGGGAGGAAATTGGTGGTCACACTGCTATTAAGTATTAAAACTGGCATTTGAACCTAGGTTTCCTGGCCGCTGAAGATTGGGTATTTAATCATATAATACTTAATTCTCACACTGTGCCTCAGAATCGCCCAAACTGGCATTTGAACCTAGGTTTCCTGGCCGCTGAAGATTGGGTATTTAATCATGTAATACTTAATTCTCACACTGTGCCTCAGAATCACCTGGGGAACTAGCTCAAAATAAAAATGCTCCCCCTGCCCTTATGCATTTCTGGTTCCAAAGGTTTGAGATAGTTTGTAGGCATCTATATAATGTTCACCAGACTTGAACTTTGAGTTTCAGTTTCCACACATTGTACTATGTTATTTCAGACTTTAAAGTTGTTTGACTCAAGGAAGAACTCTTGACCAAAGGAGGTGTTCTTAGTGGTCATTTAGTATCTAGTAATTTCCTACAAGTTGCTCCTTCTCCATCTCTAGCTGGAGGGACTACATACAGAGATGCTGTCACTTCACTGCTGATTCTTCTTTTTATTTTCTAAGGAAAGAAAAGGTCCAGATAGGAATGAAGCCTAGCAGAGGCAGGCAGGGCAGAAAGAGAGGAGGAAAAAGCACGTTTATATAGATGTTCATCTTCGCCGGATGACCCAGGATGTGAACCTGCGACCTTCAGATGTTTGTGGCCTACACCCAACCAATACTCCAGCAGGGTGTGCTTTTTTTTTTTTTTTTTTTTTAAATTCCAATAATTTCAAGGGTCTAATTGACTTCCTATAGTAAAAACTAGTTTAAGTATATGGGCTGGAAATTTCTTCAAAAGACTTGGATGGAATCTATTCTCAGATCTTATTATGGTTCAAATGACTAATTTGATATTAAACATATGTTGCTTTTTAATCCTTCCTGTTGCTTTTTTATTAAGGAGCGAGACAAATTAATGATTTTCCTTGTATGTAGAGACACCACACAAACAAAGGAACAAATCAAACAAAAGTAGACTTTTGGTCTATGAAGTCAAATGTATGGTTACTAGAAGGGAAATGGGAGAGTGGTAGGCAAATTGACTAAAAGGGGTCAATTAAATGGTGAAGTATAAAACTGGACTATTGGTGGTAAACTTTATTATAAACAGATACTGATTTACAATGATGCACACCTTAAACCTATTATGATGCAATACTCCTTCAATTAAAAAAAAAAAAATCCTACCGCGCAAATGGCCTTCACTTTAGTTTGTAAGCAGTGATGAAAACTGGATATATTATTTGTTTTTCTTACTGTACCTAGCATAGTTCTTTCCACCTAGTAGGTATCTAATAATTTGTTGAACGAATATATACTTCATTGTACATAGCTGAATTTCTTCGGTTTTTAAATTTTGTTTCTTAAATCAGATTTGTTTCTCTGTTCTGGTCCAATTGACAGTTAGATACTTTGTTGTAAAGAGACTGCTTATATTCAGCTGGTGTAATTTTTGTTTTTCTGAATAAGATTAAGCATGAACTACTGTATAGGCCAAAGAATGGTATTAAACACTTTTGAAAAACTGTCTTTAAAATTTGTTATCTCTTAGTATTCCCACAAAAAACAACAACAACATGTTTTAAGACTATATCTCAGGATCCTCCTAACTTAAGATGTTAATAGATAAGCACTGCATATAGGAGTATAGGTGCAATTTTCCCCCAAGCATTTTGCAAAAGTCTTTGTCATATTAAAGTAATTATTTCTTATTAAAAAATGCAATTTATGAATACTTAACTACATCAGTGGTATTTTATTTTTAGGTATTTGCATAGAAATCTCAGACACTTGTGCATCGTAAGGAGTAAAACAAACTATTTTGAGTTCATTTGTGTTTATTTATTTATTTATTTTGTAGTCAGTGTGTATTATTTTGTTGTTACTGAAACACAAGTCTCTGCTGGTTACCTTGAGACTACTGAACATAATTTTGTCATTAATGTATTTAGAGTATCCTTTTTTGCATTATATATGTACATACATATATGCACATATATATATATATATATATTTAAGGAAAGGTGCAGGCAGGAATGAAAGAGAGTGGGCAGGCAGGAAGAGAGAGAGGGGAGAAACATTTATTTATTTTTTTAGTTATTAATATTGAGTGTTCCCCCAGGCCCCAGGTCTTAAACCCAAGTCCTTGAGATATATATGGATTACATCTGGTGGACGTATCTGCTAGGTTACCAGGGCACACCCAAAATATATTTTCAACAAAAGTACAAGCTAATTTTACTTTTTAGTATTTTATTCTTGGGGAAGTAAAGGACTCTTTTTTTTTTGCAGTTGTGTTACTTGAAAAATCAGGATTCTTTTTAGCATAGGTATTATTTTACCTGCTATATTCCTTCTGTATCTAACTTCAGAGTAAACAAGACCTAGACTTGGCCAGTTCCTTTCAGCTACCTGCCATCAAATACTGTACACTCAATCCGCTTTCCGCCAGGTGCATGAAAAATGAAATGTTACAACAGATTCACCCACAGGTTCTACTAAAAGTCAAGTAATGGCTGAGCCAGATGGTAAGGAGATGAAATCTTGGAATCATATTGAAAATGCCCCAAATCTTATTTTAGCTAAGGTTTAGGAGGGAATGATTGCAGTTTGAGTGAATTCTACTAAATGGTGTCAGGGGGAAATGGCTCATATGAATACATATTTCTGTCTTCTATAATTTTGCCTTTGGAAAAATAGACTTATTTAATAATCATGTGAAGATTTGAAAAACTGTCATTTTAAGAAAAGATATTTGGACTTTAGAATTCTTATATGTTAAAAGTCTATCGTTAATACTTAAAATCTCTTTTAATTTCAGGTCTTCTAAGTGCACTCAAATCATTCTGTCTTTGACTTACATACTTACTCTTCTTAGGTCTTTTTTTGGTAACCCTTTTCAAGTCCATAGCCCTAATAACTACTGCTTATAATGTTATGAGCCCCTTTTTTTATTTTCAACTGAGACATTTTTCTCCCTAAAATTCTGGCCTGCATATTTAAAAAACTACTGTTTAACTTCTTGTGAATCTATTCAGGTAACTAAAATTTAACATCTTTAATAGAAAAAAGTAGATTATATTTTTATAAATCTATTCAATGGAGAAAGCAGAATACAAACTACTGCACCTTAGTCCTGTGGGCTTACAAATATTTTTCTTTTGTGTTTTGAAATAATTTTGAAAAACAGTGTACTCCTTTGCAGTTTTTTAAGTTGGTGGCATCTAAAATTTTCTAAGAGTATTGCAAAGGAATCAGGTTTCTAGGTTTTTATATTTGTAGTTATGTTTTACTTTCAGGGCTGTGGACTTTTTGTTCACCTAATGTGATAGCCTTTGTATTTCTTCATTACAATTATGTGATAGATAAGGCAGGTGGTCTTGCTGTTAGAAATAAGACACAGTATCCTTCAGTATTTCTTGCTAAACTTCCTTTTGCTTGACTCTTAAGGGACTTTCTCTCAGGATTAATGCATTCACAAACAGTATTCTTCCTACCTTCCAAAGTTTTTCATTTACAGGTACCTTTTTGATCCAGTGGAGAACATTGTGAGGAAAGAAGAAAAAGTTGGTTAAGAAAATTTTATAGGACACAGACTTGTTCTCATGCTAATCAATTTTAGGAAACAGTACACATGAAAGTCAAAGATTTCAAGAGTAATAGTATTTTAAACTTTTGTACCATGGGCCCTTTTGACAGTCTGGTGAAGGCTTTAGACCTCTTCTTAGACTAATCTTTGAGGTCATTCATACTGTAATGTCTTATTTATAACCTGTAAAATTTATATAGGATTGAAATCTAGTTTTGATATTGACTATAATGTCTTTTAAAATTTGTCTTAATGTAGCTGGGGGTTTATCTTTAAAAAAATGTTTTGACTTTATTGGTTTTTCTTCATTTTTCTATTGGAGCATTAAATTATATTAAATTCAGTCTGTTTCATTGATTTCTGCTCTTTATTTACTTCTTTCTCTTTAAATTTGAGTTTCCTTTTTTCTCTTCCTAAGGTGTGAAAGCTTACACCATTGATTTTGTACTTTGTTTTCTTAATACAAACATTTAAAGCTCTACGTTTTTCACCAAGCACTGCTTTATCTACATCCTACAAATTTTAGTTTTCGTTTACTTGAATATATTTAAAATTTTTCTCTGGGATATCTTTTTTAGTTCAGGTTATTTAGAAGTGTTTAATATTTAATGTTGCTTTTTTAAAATTATTTTTCTATGACTTGTTTCTAGTTTAATTTTATTGTGGTGAAAGAACGTGTTTTTATATTATCTCAGTAGTTTTAAGCATATTGAGTTTTATTTTTAAGGCCCAGCATAATGCTCTGTTGTAGTCACTGTTCGTGGTCACATGAAAACAATATGCATTCTGCTGGTGCTGAGTGGACTGTTTTTAGTGCAGGTTGTTTGACAGTGTCACTCAGATCTACATCCTTACTGATTTTCTGTGTTCTTGGTCTGTTGGTCCATCTGTGGCTCAGCGAGGACCCTTAAAATCTTCAGCTGAATTGTGGATTTGTCTGTTTCTTCTTTCAGTTCTATTGCTTATTTTGAACCTCTCCTAGTGTACATATTTAGGATTGTTGATGTCTTCTTGATATAGTGGCAACTTTGTTCTTATGTAACAAAAGTGGCAACTTTTGTTCTTTTTGTCTTGAAGCCTACTCTGTTATTAGTATAACCTCTCCGGCTTGATGTATTTTTACATTCTTTTAATTTTAAATCTTGTAAAGTAGGTTTCACATGGGTTTCTTATAAGCAACATATTATTGGGCCTTTGTCTTTTCATTTGAATTTTGAATCATTTATACTTATTGTGATAATTTATATGATTGGATTTAAATCTATCTTGCTTTCTTTTTGGAGGGTGTCTCATTTGTTCCTTTTTGTCTTTCCCTGTTTTTTTTTGTATTCAGGTTATTTTAGTTACTACTGCAGGGTTTTTGACACGTCCTTTATGTGCCACAATCTACTACCAAATGATGCTAGACAATCGCATGTAAGAATCTTTAAAAAATATGCTTCCGTTTCCCCTCTCCTGCCCTTGGTTTGTTTCGTCACATTTTTCACATATATATATATATATATATATATATATATATATATATATAATAGCACAATACGTTTTTTTGTTATTTTTCCTTTCAGTGATCAGTTATCTTTTAAAGAAAATATGAGAACTTCCTTTTTTATTTTCAATGTCCTTCATCCTTTGTTTAGATTCATATTTCCATCTGGTATTTTTGTCCTTCTTTTTGAAGAACTTTATTTATTTTTAAAGAAAGGTGCAGGTGGGAATGAAGACAAGTAGACAGTCAGGAAGGCTCAGAGGAGGAAGAAGCATTTTTTAAATTTATTTTTCTTTCTATTTTTTTTAAATGAATGAACCAATTTATTATAATCCAGCATCCTTTAGTCTAATGCTTCTCTTTGGCAGCTGCCACCTGTCCTGCCATTCTGTCCCGACCTCTCTGTCCCTGAGGTGTCATTTTGCGACCCCATCGTGGCCCTTCTCCAACTTTTCAACCCCTCCAGGACTTGGAGGACACAGCGGCTGTGCTCATGAAGCCTCTGCTGGAGTGGCTAGGCACGACAGTTTCTCCCATGCCCCCGTAGAGCTTGGTCGTGGAGCCCATCCCAGTGCCTCACGGGAGGAACATGGGCCTCGTTGTGAAAGCAGCTCATCTGCAGAACCAGTTTTTACCCTAAAGAGCAAGCTCTTTATGCCTGACCGGCTTGACGTGTCCACCCGTTCAGGGGCTTTCAGCCTCCTGCACTGTTTGAGGAAGGCTACCGGAACTCTGAGAACTGCTGGTTCACGCAGGCCTGGTAACTCCCGGCCTCCTGCGGCCTCCGCACTGCCAGCCAGGGGCAAGGACTCAGTCGTTCATCTTGGCTGTTGTTCCTGCCCTGGGTTCCAGGACCTGTGTCCGTGGAGTATGTGTGGACCACACCAGCCACAGGTGGTGGACTCACTGCTTCACCACCAGGGCCTGCCCCTTGGATCTTTCTTCTAAGTGAGTACCTGTTAGCAGTACATTCTCCAATTCAGTTTTCCTGAAAAAGTCTTTATTTCATTTTTATTATTGTTTTAAAAATGTTCTTTTCTTAAAATTTTTAATTTGTTTTTTCAGTTTTTCCCTCCCTGGGTCTTGAACACAGATCCTTGGGCTTTACATGGCCTATTCCTTAGCTGCTGAGCCATGGCCATGCACCTCACATTTATTTTTAAAACTTTCTCTGTGGCTGTAGAATTTGAGGTAAAGTTTCTTTTAGCGCTTTGATTCAGTAGTTCCCTGGCTTAGATAGTTTATGATAGGAAGCCTGAGGAAAATTCTTATCTTTGTTCCTCTATATAATTTGCCTATTTTCTCTGGCTGCTCTTAAGATATTTCTCTCTCTCTCTCTCTTTCTCTCTGTCTCTGGAAGAAAGCAGCAGAAATGAAGGCAAGTATGCAGGCAGGCATTCATTCATTCATTCATTCATTCATGTTGGTTGTTTCCTGACCCTGGGGTTTCAAACACCTTTCATTGGGCTTTATGTAGAGCAGCCAAAGACTTAATGCCTGAACCATCAGGGCACACCAAGATCTCTCACTCTGTTCTTTTCTTTCCTTTTTTTTTTTTTTTTTTTTTTTTTTGAGGAAGAAGCATTTTATTTTTATTTAGTTGTTTACCCCTGGACCCAACACTTCAACCCAGGTGTGCACTCTTTTGGAGACAGCTGACCTGACCACTGCTCCACCAAGGTATGCCAGATAGTTCTCTTAATCACGGACTTTCAGCTATTTGATATGGCATATTTAAGTTTTTGCTGTTTTTATCCTGTTTGCAGCTCATTGAATTTTGTGGTGCTTTGGATAGTTTACATTGAATTTGGAAAAATTTTGACTTTTTTCAAATATTCCCTCAACCCCTCTCCTTTTGGGTTCAAATTTTATGTTAGCTCTGTGACATTGTCCACAAAGTCATTAATACTTTGTTTATTTTTTTCCACCTTTTTATTCTATCTTTAAGCTTCACTGATCTTTTTTCTATACTGTAATTTGTTAATTACAGTCTGAACTTTTTTATTTGAGGTATTTTTCCTGTTTTGAATTGTTATTTGGATTTTTTAATATTTTAGTTTTCCCCATATGTTGATACTTTCCTTTAAATACATGAGCATATGTAACTTTTTAATGCCTTTGTTAGTTCTCTTAACTGTTATTTTGGGTGTTTTTGTTGACTCACCACATTTCCTTGTTTCTTAGCGTGTCTGATAGTTATTGATCGCCGGCTGAACAGTGTGAATGTTGTATTGTTTTGCATCTCAAGTCTTTTTTGGCTTCCTTTCTTGGTACTAGGTTTTGTTCTGGTTAGCAGTTAAGTAATGTATGGTTAGCTTGATTATTTGAAGCTTGCTTTTAGTTAGTTAGCTTTTATTTTAAGAACATGGTCCATTTAAATACATATTTATTTTATTATTATTTCTTTTGTTTACAAGCCACACTCATTTTAAGATACTGAACTCCTCAGTTTATGGGTGTTACTTACCATACCCACCACAGTACCCTTCACCACCATCTTCCCCCCTCCCCTCCCCTCCCCTGGCAGCCATCGTCTTGTGTCCTGTGAGTGTTTGCTGGGGCTTATCTGTTTACTTGTTTCATTATATTCCACATATGAGCAAGAACATCCTGTATTTCTCTTTCTCCTTCTGACTTAATTTCTCTTAACATGATCCCTTCCAGTTCTGTCTAGATTGTTGCAAAGGGCACAATTTCGGGGTTTTTTTGTTTGTTTTTTGTTTTTGTTTTTTAGTTGCTGTATAGAATTCCATTGAGCATCTAGACCGCAGCTTCTGTACCCAGTCATCTGTGGACGAGCATTCAGGTTGTTTCCATGTCTTGGATACTGTGAACTGTGCTGCTATGAGCACAGAGATGCAGAATTTTTCTCGATTAGAGACTGTGTATCCTCTTATATACCCAAGAGTGGGATGCTGACTCAAATGGTAGTTTCATTGCATGGTCCTTCTAAGCCATGGTTCTTTTAGGGTTTTTACTAAATGCCTTTAGTGATTACTGAAAACTCTTCACTCTAGCTGGTGAGGAATTCAGTGATTTGTAGTGACTTGTAAACTCTGAAACTCTTCAGCTCAACTCTCTAGTTGGTCCCTTCCTGACCTGATGGAGTTTCATAAAATGCACGGGTATCACAGTATTCAGTGAAGACTAAGTGTCACCTCTATGCTTTTTTCTGGAGCTCTTTTACTGCGAGACTTCTTTCACCACCACCCCTGTTTTCTTCTTTTTCCTCCTTTCTCTTTGAAATTCTGCCCCAGAATGCTCAGTTACCTTAACATTTCTTTAATTCCTATTTATCTCGATCCTTAATTCAGCTAGACTGCTCCTTGGAATTCTGCTCTGCTCTGTGGTTTGCATTGTGCCTCTTGGCAGATAGCTGGGGCAATTCAAGGGTTCCTCTTGTCAGTTTGCTTTCCTACATGCCTGTGGTGCCCGTGGTGCCCGTGGTGCCCGTCCAGTGTTGGAAAACCTTTGTTTCATATATTTTGTCTAGTTCTTACTTGTTCAAGGTGAGAGGATAAGTTCAGTCTTTATTCCTCCATCATGATCACAAATGTGTAAAATTTAAAAAAATACTGATCACATTGCTTATGCATGTCTTATTGTCCTTTTCCTATCAATGTTTTTTTTTTTTTTTTAATAGGTAGACTCTAGGCAGGAATGAAGGTGATTAGGCAAGCAGGCAGAGAGGAAGAAGAAGCACTTTCTTTTTTTCTCTTCTTCCCTTCCCCTTCCCCATTCATGTTGATTGTCCCCCCATCCCCATCCCTCACCAGATTCTCAACCAGGTCCTTGGGATGTTGTGGACTGCACTCCACTGAAGGAGGTAGATCTAATTGCTACTACATCAGTGTGTGCCTTGGTTGTTTTTTAAGCATTTTTCCTTTATTTTGTTATTTTTTTGTGGGGGGGGTTTGCCCTGGGCTTTTACATCATTCACACTCCAGCTGAAAGTCTCCTGAGTCACCATGACGTGCTAAATGCTTTCTGTTTAGATCATATTCAGTAATTATTTTTTAATAATGAATAAACATTTTTACAAAATGCAGATTTTATTGCTTAGTATAACCTTTTCAGGTTTTTTACAGATTATTTTTAGTGTGAAGAAAGATTCAGGTACTCTATGCCTTTTTAAGACTTGAAAGGTCTGTAGTTGAGCAACATTCTTGTCAGTTTTAAGTGTGAATATGTCTTTTCTCTTTCTGGTCTCTGATAACTGAGGTTGAAAGGAACAAGTTGGCTCCTGGACTTAAATTTGCACTCAAGTATATTGAATTTTCTGAAGATCAAACCAACATGTAACTTTTATCTGTATAGGATGTTTTTGTTCATTGGGGTATATTAATCTTTTCAGACTAATGTTAAATAAAAATAAATCATCAGTGTTCCTCTATCCCCCTGTGTTTCTAGGTAACTTTACCCAAGGTTGCAGCCATGGAGTCCATGCTTAATAAGTTGAAGAATACTGTTACAAAAGTAACAGCTGATGTCACTAGTGCTGTAATGGGAAATCCTGTCACTAGAGAATTCGATGTTGGCCGACACATTGCCAGTGGTGGCAATGGGTTAGCTTGGAAAATTTTTAATGGCACGAAAAAGTCAACAAAACAGGTAAGTTTTATTTCAGAGTCCAGTTGGAAAAAACACATGATAATAAGTATCGTAATGTCCAGTATGCATTTTATGCTAAGAAATGCCAAAAGCTGTGGGTTCTTTAAATCTTTCATCTAGTCATGCAGAAACATACCTTGAATTTTCTAGTTACTAGTATATTATTTGATTTATTGTCTCATAATTTCCTTAATATAATAAGCATGTCAATTGAGTAAATAAGTAGATTGTAATATTAAACAAGTACGTGTTTTAGAAGAAAAAATGATCATGTTCTTTACATTTGCTTTTCATATTTGTCAGTATGTTATTGGAAAAATACCCAGTTAGATTTTTTCCAACCTTAAGTACATTCTTATTTAGTTATTTATTATTCCTTTTATTGTATAGCCTTATTTTTTTTACCACCAGAATGGGATAAATTTATGGGATGAAATCAGTAATGCATTTGGGCAGGTATATTGATTTCAGAGTTATTATAAAACAAGCTGTTCTTTTAGTGAGGAGTAGTCTGAATGAGTTGGGATTTTTAATGTTTTTAGTTTGGTTTAAGGGACCAACAGATGGCTCTTAGAAATGTGGAGGATTGTTAGTGTTAGATTTTCTCTAGTTTTCTGTTGAAATGGTTAAAGGACTGAAGTATCTCCAGATTTAAAATTTCTGTAGAAATATCTTCTTTAAAAAGAAGAATCACTGTTTCTAAAAGTAATTTTACTTTCCTACAAATGAAACACATGGATTTTAAAAGGTATGGGATTTTTTACACATATTTCTCAACGCTTATCACAATCATAGCAATTGTGGGTATGCGTTATTTGTGACTTTCTACAATCAGCTTATTTCCTCAGTAAGTATAGTAAAGATTCAATTGGTTATCCTTCTATGAAGTGTAGGAATCTCGGTCCTGTGTAAATTACTGGAATGTGGTTTGTTTTTATGGTTTGTTTTTATTGCCATCTGGCTGGAAGTGTTTAAGTCCAAAGTTGACTGTATCTTAAATGCTGATTAAATTGTCATTTTTGAATATGGCTTCTCTTTTAATTCACCAGAGTTCATCCAAAAAACAAGTGGTTTCTGAGTATGGATTACTTAAAAAACTTTTAACTAAGTGATGAAGTTAATATGTATGACCAACCCTGAGCACTAGCATGAATTGCTTTATAATTAGCTGTATCAGAGGAAAATGAAAGAACCAAATTTATTAAATTTGCATTATTTATTGTGGATATGATAACAGTATTGGAGTGTCTGTTGCTGCTCATAGAACATAAGAAACAGGCAGAACTGGCTTCTCTTACTTTCTGTCTTCCACCCACCAAATTTGCTGTTTTGAGGAAAAGATAGTTTGGAATATGTTACTGGTGTCTGTGCATATCATTCAGATTTTCTTTCTTTGTTTCTTTCATATTCCAGATGTTAGAGCTGAGTATCCTCTCTGGACTGTTGGCTGATTCCTTAAGAAATAGTGAATTATTTATCTACTTTGGCATTGAAGTCTCATTTTAGTTTCCCCCCCGTTGAGAACTTTTCATTCTTTTTTACTTATCAATTTTTTTTTTTTGGAAAAAGGAATCAGAAAATAGATAATCTAAAACTATGCTATCCAGTTAGGTAGACAGATATATATGGCTATTTTAATTACTTAAAATCAAATGATACGTGGTAGCAGAAAGAGTAGTGAAGTAGTAGGAGGAAAACAGCTGCTGAGACATCAGGGTGCCCCACCATATCACGTTTTAATAGATGAAAAGATGATAGTGTTTTATATTTCTGTAGGACAGTGAAATAAATATCTTGATATATAAGATTTTATATTTAAATTTTACATTTTATTCTTTTTTTCCCCCAAACACAGTTTACTTTTTCATGTGTTTTGAATAAAAGTATATAACATTGTCCAGAAATAACAAGCATTATAAAACACAGCAATATTTACAAATTAGAATAATCCTTCTATAATTGGTATTTCTAAAATTTACATACCCTTTTAAAGGTTATATTTTTAAGGTAATATTTTTAAGGTCATTGATAATCTGTTTTGACCTGTGTATTTTTTTCCTGAGGTATATTTTACGTCCAAATTAGTAGGTATTAAATTGTAATTATAATTTTCAGATCATGTACAGTTTTTGAGTTTTTAGCCTAAATATTTGAGGACCTTTGAGAATAATAATAGCACCCACAGAATAGATGAAAAATATGTGTCTATTTATGAAACCTGGAATACAGCAAGATGAAGAAGTGTTGGTAAATAAAAATCTACTTGTGTGCCTAATAACTTCATTATGTCTGATTAGACCTCTGCATTACTCTTGGTTTTATGCTTTCAAAAACCAATTTCTGTTGGTTTTTACTGTTTTTGAAAGAAATTCATTAAACAAACACTTTAGAGTGAATAATTTATGAAAGTGAAATTATAAGAATTCCCGAGAGTCTTCAAAAGCATACAGTTGACTTTTTGCTGGTAGATAAATTTATAGGCCAGTTTTGTATAGCAAATAAGCCATTAAGATTTTTTAAAGTTATATAGATCAACTTAACCAAATGCACCATGTAAACATGTTGAATGGATAGATCTTTAGTTATAGCGTGTTAGCATGTAAAGCAACAATTTAGGCTTCATTTATTTTTATTTCTTTAGTTTTTTAAATAGACACTTTTTTAAGAACGTACACTGATTTTGTGCACATATCATGAGTATAAAACTTGAATGGTCACAGTGAACACTTCTTGTAACCAGTATCCAGATTAAGAAATAAACATTGTTAATACATGTATCTCTTCACAGTTATGACCTCTCCCTCCTTCTCTCTAAGGGTCACTGTGATTCTGTCCTTTGACACTTCAGAATAATTCGACTGTTTTGACTTTTTTTTAAATGGAATCATGACTTGTACTCTTGTGTTTGGCTCCTTGTCCTTGAATATATGTTGATGAGGTACATCTGGATTGTTGAGCATAACCTTTTTTAATTGAAAAGAAATGAACAATGCTGCTATGAACCTTTTTTTTTTTTTTTTTTTTTTTTTAAAGGGAAGGTGCAGGCAGGAATAAAGGTGAGCAGAGGCAGGCAGGCAGGAAGAGGAGAAAGAAGAAGCATTTTATTTATATTTTTTAGTTCATCTTGTTTGTTCCCTCTGGCTCCGGGATGGGAACTTTGGGACCTTGGGATATATGTGGTCTGCACCCAACGCCTACTTTACCAGGGCCCACCTGTGAGCATTCTTGTATATACCATTGACATATATGACACGTTACCTAGACCTGAATTGTTAGATAATAGCATATGCATTTTTTTTTCAGTGCCTAGCAATATATCCAAAGTGGGTCTACTGATAATGCACTTCCACCAGCGGTTACCGTTTCTCTACTTCCTTGCCAAACCTTTTTGTACTTAGTCTTTTTAATTTTAGACATTTTGGTGGAGGGTTTATTTAATTTTTGAAAATTTATTGGAACATTCTCTGTTCCCCTACCGTCTGAACATTTATAATGTCTAGTAGATAATCACTGGGCATAGAGTTCCTTCTGCTGCCTCTTTCTGTTATAACTTTATAACTGACTTAGTCTTCCTGCAGGACAACATGATTAGGATTAAAATAATTAAACTTTGGCACTCTTCAAATATTCTTATTTCTCCCCTTTAAGAGAGGAAGAAGAGGAGATGAGGAAAAAGCATTTTTTAAGGAAAGAATGGAGGGAGAGAAGGAATAAGCATTATCTATCTATCTGTCTATCTTATCTATCTAGTTTTTCCACCCTGGATCTGTGGTCTTAAACCCAGTTTCTTGGTCTTTATATGGTCCTTATGTCAGTTTCTCAGCAACCTACGGTCCCAAGCATGCACCTACCACTGTATTTTAAAGAATAAAAAGTGAATAAACAGAGGCCAAATATTGCTTACATTTTTAGCACTTTTTGGATAAACATTTTAAATTTTAATTAGAATGAACAGCTCTTGGATCTTTAGTAGAAGTTATATTGGATGATTGTACTACCTCATCTTTTCTGTATATTTGAAATTTTCTTAATGAAAAGTTGGATAAGCTTTAGTTCAAGATGATAATTAAAAACTTTTAATAGTTGCTTATCTTTATTGACCACTGGCAGGCAATAAATATCTGTCTTTCTAGATGTAAACCCATCCCCTGGTGAATACAGACACATGAAGCTCATTTCTTTCTTTAAGAAACTTATATAAGGTGACAGGAGTTTTGCACAAGAGATGTGTATTAGCAGGATGGGTAGTATGGTGAAGTAGTAGAAGGAAAATAAATTAGAAATTAGATGATAGAAGATTGTGATGAAAAGTTCTGAGATGTAAGGTAAGAGTTTTGTTTTGTTTTTCTCTTTGGATATAAGTATGAGGCCTAAAGGCTTAGCTAATTAGTTATATCTGTTGAAATGGTTAATTTTAATGATTTGATTGGAAAAGAAGAAAAAATATTTTTAAGGTTGTTGATAATCTGTTTTGACCTTGTAGGAGTCTCTTTTTTCTTTGACCTAAAACAATAAACGATTTATGAACTGTAGTGTTTCACCTAAAGAGTAGTGAAATTGCAAGCGCTCAGGGCCACATCACATCCTTTACACATTTAAATGAGATGCATTTATAAAATGTGTTATATAACAGGACATTTAAATAAGATTGTTCACATGAATGGTGAGATAAGAACTTGAACTTCTAGGTCACTTGTTTTTAGTTCAGATTAATATTACATAATGCTCTGGTTGTCCTGTGTCTCATAACGACCAAATGAGCTAAGATTATATGTTTATATATGAATGCTATTAAAACTCTCAAATTATTCTTTTCCTGAAGACGTATGTCTTATTTTACTAGTGTGCTCCATATTTTTTGCCTGAGTTATTTCTGGAAAGACAGATTAGTGTATTTCTTATTAACTCAATTCATTTTAAATTAATTTAATTTATTGATCTTGGTGCTTAACCCCATCCCAGGATGTGAACCTGAGTCCTTGAGATTTATGTAGACTACATCTGGGTTGTCCTACTTCATTCACCAGGGTATACCCAGATTGGTGTACTTCTGTTTATACTGAGTTAGAATCTTGACTCTTCATTACACTAATTGTGAAATCTTAGATATTTCTCTTCTCCACAATGTCCTCATCTGTGATGTGAGGATATAACAACTTACCTCATAGAGCTGCTGTAAGAAATGGAACAGAATGAAATGTTTAAACTGGGTCCCTTTGTGTTACAACTTTTCAGAAATTCAATCCTTTTTAGTTCTTATATATATGAAATAAGGAGCCTCCAGTTTAAGACTAAGTTGTGCTTGAGAAATTTTTTGGTTTGGAATTCTATAGCTAATCTCTGGTAGGTGATTAGGTTGCCAGACTAAGCTGTAAAAAACTATTCAAAATGCTGCAAAAATAATTAGAAGTGAATAGCAATAAAACGGAAAGATTATCTTGGATATTGATAATTAAGTAGTAGTAGGTTTGATAGAGTCTTGAGGGAATTTTATAGAAGTTCTGAGTCATATAAAATCTTTCAAAGAATTTTTGAAGTCTAGAATCCATTCTTTCCTAATTTTGCCATATTTCTTTGTGTTTATTAGGGAGATCTGGAATCATCATGTGCTGCACAGTCGTAAGACATTAGTCATCAAAAGGGCTGTATTTTGACTAATTTGTTAAGATTGGGTACATGAATGAAAACCATTTTTCCATGAGTCACTGAGAAAGAAAGGAAGGAAGAAAATAGTTGAGAATATGTGTTTTTTGCAATTTAAAATTAGCTGTGAATTCTCAGAGAAATTATGGGGGAACAGCTTCCTTTACTGGAAACCATTTCTCTTTACTGTCCATCACAAGGTGGAGAAGTGGGTAGAATTAGAGCACAGCCTGCTCAGAAGTAACAGATGCTTGAAGATTAAGGTTTTGTATAAACAAGCATTCCCTGACATAAATATTTATTCTTTCAAATAGCTATTCAAGATTTTATAGTGCATTCCAGGATTATCATTAGAAATAGTGTTTTGAATTTTTTAAACACTTTTATTTGAATTCTGATTCCATGGGAGATAACATATACAGTTTGTGTGTACCTCCCAAATCAACAATTCAGAGATGGAGATTTTCTGAGAGTCTCCTTAGAAGAGGACTCTGTGTCTTGTCTCTTTAAAAATATTTATGTTTACTAATCATCAAGAAAACAATGGTTCAATATCAAAAAAGCATTATAGTGGTGCTGGAATTTCCATGGTGTTCATTCTTAACTATTTCTACTTACAGTTTGTTGTGATGCTCAAAATAATTCTTTTTACATATTCTTAATTAAAATCGGTTTTGCAATTCTTTTATTAGGAAGTGGCTGTTTTTGTGTTTGATAAAAAACTGATGGACAAATATCAAAAATTTGAGAAGGATCAAATTGTCGATGCTCTGAAACGAGGAGTCCAGCAGTTAACCCGGCTGCGGCACCCTCGGCTTCTTACCGTGCAGCACCCTCTGGAGGAATCTAGGTGAGTCTTCACAGGGATCCACACAACAAAGAGTTTGAAATAAAATTATATTTCAAATCTGTCCATCCACTCTGTTTTCAGTGAAAAATTCTTATCAACTAAATGTTGAGTTCTAATGAATTATTTGCATATTCTATGTAGATGTATCTTTTTGAAATATTGATGAAGACCCTCCCTTTGCCGTGAGTTTGTTTGCTCTGCTAAGTGCCGCAGTAGTCAAATGGAAAGCGTAAGAAGTAGAATACAGTTGCTGCCTGGAAGTGGCTATGTCCTTGTTGATTTGCTTTAAAAGTCTTGTCCTCTTTTTCATTGATTTAATATTTGGAGGGTGTTTTAATGCATGTGTCAGGTACTGTTTTAGACATTTTATCTTCGGCTATACCCAGCATGTTAGTCTACTGCCCTGAGTTACTCTACGATCTGTTTTCTTCAAGAATGAGCTTGAGAAAAATTACTGAGAAAGATAAAATGAAATTTATCCTGTGTAATCTTTTTTTTTTTTTTTTTTTTTAAAGGAAAGGTGCAGGCAAAAATGAAGGTAATCAGAGACAGGCAGGCAGGGAGAGAGAAGAGGAATAAGCAATTTATTTTTATTTAATTGTTCTTGTTCGTTGTCCCCTACGCACTCACCCATGCTGGGGTTTCAAACCTGGGTCCTTGGGATGTATGTGGACTACATCCATTGGTCAAACCCACTAGGTCACCAAGACATGCATGTTGTGTAATCTTAACTGGAGACTCAAGCTTGTGGCACTTTTAATATTCCTTTAGATAACCTAGCTTCATAAACCTTTTTCACATTACTCAGAACCCCCAATTTATTCTTCTCTTCCTACTTAATGGATTATATTCCCCTTAATTCAAAAGATATTAAATGTTTTAACAGTTATGTCCTGTGGACCCTAGAATTTTAAGGATGGGGAAAGACAGGTGGGTGGATTACACAGACCTGGCAGTATTCAGGGACAGTTTTGCTTTCATCTATTTTATATATTGGATTTCTGCATAATCCTTATTTTGGAGTCTTCAGTAATCCATTTACCCACCTTGCCCAAAGGCACAAGACCCTTTCCACCTAAAAGAAAAAAAAAAGAAGCCCTAATATTTACCATGTGAATAACTATACTGAATGCTTTGTATTTGTTTAATTTACAATTCTCAAAGTTATATAGCACTAATGATCACGTAAGCCACATAGTTATAAGGGGAAGAGCTAGGATTCATATATCACCTGGGTTCCTGAGTTCATGGTTTGTTTGTGGGGTTTTGTTTTGTTTTTGTTTTGTTTTTTTGCTATACCGTATTGTACCTAATCAGAAATATGTGTGTATTTGTCTCTTATGTAACACTCATGGGAACCCTTTGTCCCAAAGTGAACTAAGCTTTTTCTGCCACACGTCCTGTCCTGAGCTTTCCTGACTGTAGTTGTTTATGATTAACACTCAGGAAATGTTTTCTATCACTGTATTGTGTCACCTGTCAGAATCTTACACATCTTTGTTGTTTTAACTTGTGTCAGCATACCTTATACTTTATAACTACATTCAGTCTCTTGATGGGAGAAGGACCAGAGTGTTTACTTTTCTCTGTCCCTGCATTTTTACAATGTAAATATTATAGAGCCAGGAATTTATTGGCATTCGTGAAGAGAGACAATTCAGGTATTTTAAGGGATTTTAATTGTTAAGTTCTAAAAATTGTGGTAGCGGTAATAGGAACACTTTGGGAGTGGGGACTAAGTTCCATTTTTTAATTATTTAAGGAGACAGATGATAAGATTACTTAAAAGAAATGTGTTATAGAAAGAGTAATCCAAATGAAAGTCCAGAGTTGGAGATGTGTATAGGGATAACATAATGGCAGTAATTTAAACTCTGAAAACAAACAAACGAACAAATTTTTCCAGAGCATGAGAAAAAAGGAGCAGAGTACTGAAGAAAGAATTTGAAATGTAGCGGAAGGAGAGACAAGGAAAGAACTAGGGGTTATTATATGGTAGGAGAAAAATTGGCAGCCTGTCTTGGAAGCTAAAGGAGGGAGGAAAGGACTCATTGAAACTCTGGTGACCAATGAAAGAAAGAAAACAAAAAAGAATGAGAGGAATCCGTTATATTTGACTAGTTAAGAGGTTGTTAGTAATGTTCAGTAATTTCAGTGGGATAGCAGTTTGGAAGCTAGAAAAGAGATAGGAAGGAAGTCAGCAGTGAAGATACCATTATATGAATACAGTTCCATAGGGAGAACTCAAAGGAAATTTTAGGATAGTTAAGCAATCAATAATAAATATTCTGAGGTGACGTTTATAAAGGGCAAATGAGGTCATTCATGTGATATAAACTTTTTGTTTTGAATTTTTATAAATAATTGATAAGTCATGATTTAAATTTAGATGTGTAGCTTCATTATTCATCAAATATTATACCCACTACCGAATTTCCAATAGTCCTCCACTGTTGTACAACGGACCTCCAGGACCCCTTGTTCCCACTCCCCAGCCCCCTTCCGTCTGGTTACCTCCGTTCTGTTGTCAGTGTTCAGTGTCTTTGTTTTTTCTGCTTGCTTTGTTTCTTTTTACTCCTCCTGAGTGAGATTACCTAGTGTTTTCTGTTTCTGAAGAAATGTTTTTGAATGTTGAAAAATAAAAGGAGTAAGGTTAAAGTATACTGTGACTTTATACTGTGAGTTTATAAAGGCTTCGGTTTTCTGTTTCTCCTATCAGCTTGTAAATAAAAGAAAGCTATGACACTTACTACAGGGTTAATAAGAATTTGCTCAATGAAGGGTAGTGAGTAGTGTTAGTTTATTGTTGAGGGAATTGGGAAAGAAAAGAATCAAGTATTCAGAATCGTATGTTCAAATTTGTTGACTAAAGACCTTGGGAAGCTAAATTTGGTGGAGGTGATAAAATGTTAGGAAATAAAATGGGTAGTAAGTAGCTGTGGTTTGTGGAGGGGGAGTCTTTGAGAGTGAATGTAATCTCTGATTTGTGACTGTAATGGTAATGGAAATTAATATTCATGAGATAATAAAACCTTTGAGCTTGAAGCTTATCATATGAATGTTGGTATTATCAAGGATGAATTTTTGGTCAAGACAGGAGAAGTGACAAGTCAGTTCTGGGATTCGTACAAAACTGTAGAAAGTGTGTTTGAAGAGTTCAGCTGAGTACTCAGTGTCTAGTTCATGAGCTGTGTGGGATTAATGAAAGACAGCAGGACAGTGAGACTCTCTCAACCTGTGCAACTTTGTTTTAATCTCACATGTATTGAGCTTAGACATAGGCTTTTATTTAAGAAAGAAATGGCTTCAAGGTGTAAGAAAAGTTACTGAAGTATTGAGCAACAGCAAGTGCGTGCTTGCCATGAAACAGTTACAGTCCAGGGGCAGGGCGGTGGTAGAGCTTTGCGAATGGATTGCCTTGTAATTCCTCATTGCCGGCGTCAAAGCCCAAGGCATAAAGTGTTGGATTTGAGTCTCAAACTCAATTGCAGTAGTAAGCATTTATTGAATTTACACGCTTGTCAGTGTGCCAAGTTCTTTGCATGTATTATTTTATTTACTCCTTATTATAACCCTTCAAGGTGAGTCTTTTATCATCATTTTAAAAATGGGCAGTGAGTCTCAGAGCCCTGTCTTGTCAAGGAATAGGGATGCTGAAACTTGAAGTTAGGTATCTGCCTTCAAAGCTAGAGTTCTTCAGCATTATTCTATAAAGCTTCTTGAATGTTAATATATAACATTTTCTTAATTTGTAAACCTTCTACACTAAATGGAATAATTTTAAAAGATTAAAAAATTGTGATTTCTTTCAAAATGAGATATGAAATAGATAAAAGCAAAACTGTTTTGGTTGAAATAGGAATAGGAGACCTGGAGCTGCACCCTGTCCCTTTCTTCCAGAGGCGTCTGAGAAATCTGCAGGTTCCTCTGAGTGTGCTGCAGGCCCTTTTAATAATATTTCATTCAGTGTTGTTTTGTTACAATGACAATGAGAAAAAAGAAATCTCTGCTTACCTTGACCAAAATGACATTATTTAAGGACATGACTTTGTCATTTCACTTAAAGTTGCTGTTCTAAGATCCTAGTATTGATAAGTGAGGACTTAGGACAGTTGAAAATGATAGCCTTAGAAATAAAGATAATATAAGTATAATGTCACCATATATTAAATTAGTTCATTGGTTTTCCATATAGAGTATTAGTCATTCTAAAAGCATCATTGAAATAATGTATTATTTCCTAACTTAGGTTTTAAAAAGCTATAATAATAGTTTAAAACACTGAGTCATTTATCCAATGTAATTTATGTACAGAGCTTCCCAAATTCATTGATTTAAGTATTTTAATAATGCTGAAAATAACAAATATAAAATACTCTATTTTCTTGTTGTTGGGTTACTAGTACCACTAATATTTTAAGTATTTGTTTTTGATGATGTTGAAAAAATTGTATGAAATATTTTCTTTTTTAATACAGGGATTGCTTGGCATTTTGTACAGAACCAGTTTTTGCCAGTTTAGCCAATGTTCTTGGTAACTGGGAAAATCTACCTTCACCTGTATCTCCAGACATTAAGGATTATAAACTTTATGATGTAGAAACCAGATATGGCTTGCTTCAGGTATGTTTTTTATATTTATCATGTCAAAAGAGTTTCTTCCTTCAGCTTAGTTTTGGCTATTTCAAACTTAACAGCACTGTAAAACTGTAGGTAAACCTTTGGATCTTTTCAGTAATTTAAAAGTTGCTTCTGTGTTTTAGTTAATTGTTAAGCTTAGATTATATTTGACATGTATGAAACACAGCACTAGTAACCTTTGGAGAAGAAACATTTGATTGGTAAATGAGGTGATTCCCTTTTGAATTTTAAATCTTGTGAATGCGTTTCATAAACAAGACGTTGTGTTGAAATAATGAAAGATCTAACTAAAAATGAAAAAAATCAATCTTTAAGGAAATTATTTAATAGGTAAAAAAATATTTTTATCCTTTTCATGTCTATGCACTCTTTTTTTGTGGGGGGGACAGGGGATGACCAGACTCTTTACCGTTTGCAAAGTTATTTCTGAGTTGCAAAAGTCTCATTTTTTCCTGTATTCTTCTGTTCGATTTTGGCTGCCACAATCAGACAGGCAGAAAGTGCAAGGACGCTTTTTTTCTTGCATCTGTAGTGGAAACCTGGTAGCAGACAATGATGCTCCTTGCCTGTCAAACAGATAAATTATATTGCCTTTTTAATAAAAGTTTTCTTTCCCTGCTCACCAAAATATCTTTAGCTCCATAAAGTAAATTTATACAATAAAATCTCAGTTCCTTGGGGACAGAGATCACTTTATTGATTATTTTTTTAAAGCAACATTACAATAAATGGTATACTTAAAAGTAGTTTTATAAGTTTTGACACATATACCTGTGAAAACATCACCACAATCAAGATAATACACTTACTCATGACCCCCCCAAAAGTTTTCTCAAGCCAGTTGTAATTCTTGTCCTATTCCTTGCTATCTTTTTATTTCCTGTTCCAGGAAACCACCCCCTTGCTTTCTGTCACTATGAATTGGTTTGTATTTTCTAGAATTTTACAAATAGAGTCATAGGGTATGTGCTTTTTATTTTTTGAGCCTGTCTTTTTTCAGTCAACATAATTATTTTGAGATTCATCCAAATTATTGTGCATATCAGTACATTTTTTATTGCTGAGTAATGATCCATTATATGCACACGTCACAGTTGTTTATCCATTCACCTGTTGATGGTTATTAGGTTGTTCCAGTTTTGAGCTAGTACAGATAAAGCTGCAGTGATCATTCAGTACACATTTTGGTATGGACATGTGCTTTCATTTCTCTTAAATGCCTGGGAATGGAATGGGTATATCAAATAATATGTATGTAGTTCAATTTTTGGTTTTAGAAATCGATCAAAACTGTTTTCCAAAGTGGTACCATTTTTCATTCCCCTTGCATTGTACAGGGTTTCATTTTTTTTCACATCTTTCCCAAAATGGTCTTATTGGTTCTCTTTGACTTTTGCCTTTCTAATAGGTATACAGTGGTATCTCATTATAGTTATAATTTGTATTGCCCCGATGAGTAATGATGTTGAACACCTTTTCGCATGCTTCTTTGCTATCTAAATATCTTTCTGTGTGAATTGTCTATTAAGATCTTTTGCCCCCCCCCCCGCCCTTTTTTTAAATGATTTGTTTTTTATTACTAAGTTTTGAGTTTTTGTTTTTGTTTTGTTTTTAAGGAAAGGTGTGGGCAGGAATAAAAGTGAGTAGGCAGGAAGAGACATTTTATTTTATTTTCATTTCATTTTTCACATTGGTTGTCCCCCTCTAACGCAAGGTCTCTCACCCAGATTCTTGGGATGTATGTGGACTGCACTCCTTTGGAAGTGGCTTACTTAATGGCTATTCCACCGGGGCATGCCAAATAGTATATATATTTACATTGTGTTTCAATACAGATAATGTTTATCATCTTAACCATTTTTAATTGCATACTTCAGTGGCATTATGTATGTTCACATTTGTGTTTAATCATCATCACTATCAATCTCTACAGCTCTTCATCTTGCAAACTAAAATTACAACCTTTACATAACTCCCTACACCCCTCGCACTCCCTCACCCCTGGTAACCACAATTTTATTTTCTGCTGCTGTGAATTTTGTCTACTATAGTACTTCATATAAGTGGAATTGTATAGTGTAGTATTTTTTCATTTTTTGTCAGTGTTGTATTGTGTATCCTTTTTTGTTTTAATTGAAGGAACAATGCATCATAACAATATATAGGCTTAAGGTGCGTATTATTGAAAATCAATATCTGTATATAACATATTAAACTTACTACCTACAAGAATTTTCTTTTAAAGCCTGAGTAATAAATATTCCGTTTGTATTTACCAACTTATGTTATTTGTTTTGTCACTGGACACTTGGCTTACTTCCACCTCTTAGCCATTGTGCTACTGCTATCAGCATGAATGTACAAATATCTCTTTGAGACTCTGCTTTCATTTTGGGGGGCTAAAGTGATACTGCTGTATCATATGGTAATTTAATTTTTAATTTTTTGAGGAACCTCCACCTTATTTTTCATAGCAGCTGTACCATTTTGCATTTCCACCTGTAGTGCGCAATGTTCTGATTTCCCCATAACTGCACTGGCGTTTTTATTTCCTGACTTTGGTAATAGCTTTCCTAATGAATGGTAGATGTAGTATTTAATCGTGGATTTGGTGTGTATTCCCTAATCATTAGTGACTCTCAACATCTTTTTATGTGTTTATCAGCAATTCTACTATCTTTGGAGAAATGTCTATTCCTGTCCTTCACCTATTTTTGAGTCAACTTTTTTTTTTTTTGAGTTTGTAGGAGTTTCTTACATATTTTAGATATTAATCCATTATCAGATTTGTAATTTACACATATTTTCTCCCATTCTGTGAGTTTGCCTTTTTATTTTGTCTTGATTTTGTGCTTTGGTACACAAAAGGTTTGTATTTTCATAGATCCAGTTTAGGTATTTTCGTTGTTGTGCCTTTGCATTTGGTGTCAAATCTGAGAAGTCATCACCAGATTCAGTATCATGGAACTTTTCCCCTTGTTTTCTTCTAAGAGTTTTAGTCTTACATTGAGGCCTTTGGTCCATTTTGATTAATATTTGTATATAGTTTAAGGTAAGGGTCCAATTTGCTTCTTTTGCATGTGAATGTCCAGTTTTACCAGCATTAAAAAAAATTTCTGTTCTTTCCCCATTGAATGGTTTGGTACCTTTGTGAAACATAATTTAACTGGAGTTAATTTCTGAACTCTGTGTTGTATTCCTTTAGTCTGCTGTCTGTTTTTATTCCAGTACACACTGTTTTTATTGTGTGGCTTTGGATTTTACTAAGCATTTGAAATATTTTTACACAACTATCAAATGTTTCCAAAGATTGAGATAATTAGGTAAAACCATCTTCTAAATTAGTACCTGAGGTATATAATAAGCATGTAATAAGGAATTTTTTTCCTATAAAGTTAGGAAAACTTTCCTAGACTTGAAAAGCTTGGCATGTTTTATAAATGATACTTGAATAAATAAGCCTTTTTAAAAATGTAAACCTTATATGAATTTCATGTATTCAAATGTATTAGAATTGGAGAACATTCATTCCTTTGCAAAATATTGCTAAGCCCCTAATGTTTTTTTATTATACTAGTCACTGAGGATGAATATTCAGGCAACTAAAAATAGTAGGATACCTCTCTTCCTGCCTGCCTGCCTGCCTGCCTGCCTGCTGGCCTTCATTCCTGGCTGCACCTTTCTTTAAAAAAAAAAAAAAAAATAGTAGGATACATCTCAGGGAGTCACTGGAAGAAAGTCTTGTTAGTGATCAGGCAGACTAAAGGATTTTAAACAGGCCAAATAATCTGGTCTGATATATATTTTAGAGCTATCATTTAGGATGAGTGGAATTTTGGGATAGAGAAAATGTATAGAAAATAATCCCTACCATATAATGGTTATTTTCGGGATCAAATATGTAAATTAATAAGTGTTTAGTATACTGCTGCATGTAAAAAAAGAATTTTTTTTCTTTTTCCTAAGTCTTCGTCAAAAATTGTAAGTTGAGAAGTATAGTGTGAGGTTGTACCCAACCTGATGACTGACTGTGGGCATGGGAATGGAGTGGTATGGAGTCTTATGTGAGTTTCCATATTTACTAAGAAGTTAATAAACCAGTCAGATAAACAAGCCTGGACTTTAGAACACAGGCCCGGGTTGGAGATACCTGATAGTAATCAACAGATAGGTGGTATTTAAATCTCTGAGATCACTGAGAGAGAGGAGATGTAAAATTCAGACATTTAAACACTTGAGTCCAGGAGTTGCGGGGAGGAGGCACTAGCAGGATAGATTGAAAATCACTGACCAGTGGAATTGCAGGAACACCTGAGAGAATGTTGTCTGGAAAGTTAGAAAGTTAGAGTGCATGAATTTGTTAAAATCTCTTGCCAGAAACAAATCCAGTCTTCTTTTTTGGTTAACAAATTCCGTGGGAATCTCAAGCACAAATAAAAAACTATCAAATATTAACCCAGTGTGAGAATGAGTGAACATTAGTTAATATTAAAAACTGAGCACAATATTCAGAAAAAGCTGAGTTTTAATATGAAGTGTAAGTATATAAAAGATTAAGAATTAGAATCAAGTTGACTTGGTATCTCTTGATATTTACTGTCTAATTTAGGAATTGAAGCTCTGTCCTCATTTCACACATCAGAATAAATTTAGACACTAAAGTGCTTTAATATTATTTTTATTTTGCTTATGTGCATATAGAAAGGAACTCAAATGGCTGTACTCTGATTTTATAATGTGTTTTCACTAAGCTTCAATTGTCCTGGCAACTCAGAACATCTACACTTTTGCATTTATGATGAAATTTAGTTGTTATCTGACATACGAAAAATATTTTATTTGGAAAAGGTACCATTATGATTTTTGTGAAGAATTGTGTTACTGTCATTGAAAAAAGTTTTATTTAATGTAAAAATATCTGGTATTTTTCCATTGCTAGGTTTCTGAAGGATTGTCATTTTTGCATAGCAGTGTGAAAATGGTTCATGGTAATATCACACCTGAAAATATAATATTGAATAAAAGTGGAGCCTGGAAAATAATGGGCTTTGATTTTTGTGTATCATCAACCAATCCTTCTGAACAAGAGGTATTGAAGGTTTTTATCTTCTATTTCTTTAAGTTGTGGAAAATGTGATTGCATCTGGAATGAACTAGAGAATATGTAAAGCTGGTAAATGTGTAAAAATAAGCTATGGGATACCATGGTATGTTTAAAAGTGTAGCTTTCGAGAACATTTTTCTAGAGTTCTTTATACTGAAGAGTATCTTTCAATTTATTAATTCATAGTAGTTAATGAAACTTGAGCAAAGGGTTCTAGAGCTAAATTGAGGGCTTTTGGGTTAAATAGATTTTTTTTTCCTTTGGAATATCTGATACTCTAACAACATTGTGAATTTCTCTCAGCATTTCCCCCACTTACTGGGCCACAATAGTCTTTAGGGAACATGATAACAAAATAGTTAGAATAATAGCGGGCCATCTACTGAAACTCTTCTAAACACTAATTTACTTATTTAATCAGAGTGTCTGAGTTTGCTAGGAGATAAAGAAATAATACAGAGGAATAAGTTAGATTGAGAATAGAATAATTTGCTTAAATTTAGGCAGGTGTCAAGTGGTGGGGTTAGGAATGAGCCCAGTCTTTCTGGTTCCAAAGCTCCCTGCTGCTTTGTAATTATGATAGCTGCCTATTTATATGTAGGAAGACAATACAGTATTTCAAGATTTTACTTTGTAATTGCTAAAGAGACCATCATTTGACCTAAAATCGATTTAAGTAAACATTTTTAAAAACATTAGTTTAATTTAGCTATCACCTTGGTTGATCCACCTGTCCTCAGGATGTGAACCCAGGTGCTTATGTATGTGGCTTGTGCTGGCTAGAGGCAGTGAACTTAACTGCTAAGCCATCAGGACACACCAATTTAAGTTAACTTTTTTAAGGGAGGCAGAAAGAGTGTTGATTGAGAAATACTAAGACGAGGCACTGTGCTCTGTCCATTTCCATACATATGTTTAGTCTTAAAACCTTTGAACCTATTGACTAAATCACATAACTGATTAATGAAAGAACAAGTTTTCAAGTAGCAGTCTGCTTGAGCCCATAAACTTGAAGATTGTATATTATAAAACCTTGACCCCAGACCTTTCCATATCTTATAGTGATAATTTGCATTCTGGAAAAGAGCTCCAGTAATCTCAGAGTTAAATAAATTTCAGTTTCATTTTCTTATCTTCCAATTTGTTACATGCACTTTCCAAATTTGGGGATTTCAGTATGTAGGCTTGAGGATGGCGGTGATATGCTTACTCTTCATGACTAAGAATTTAAAACTAGATTGCTGCTGCTTAATAATAGTTTGCTTCAATTTGAAATATTTGATGTATTAATTCATTTTTTGTCCTGTTGTAGCCCAAGTTTCCTTGTAAAGAATGGGACCCAAATTTACCATCTTTTTGTCTTCCAAATCCTGAATATTTGGCTCCTGAATACATACTTTCTGTGAGCTGTGAAACAGCCAGTGACATGTACTCCTTAGGAACTGTCATGTATGCTGTATTTAATAAAGGAAAACCTATTTTTGAAGTCAACAAGCAAGATATTTACAAGAGTTTCAGTAGGCAGTTGGATCAGGTATTTGTTTATAAATAATTGCTTGCATTAAACATATTGTTTCTTTGATATTTTTCTAAAACGTCTTCAGAAAATCCTCTAAAATGAGATGAGGTTTCATATTTTAAGTTTGCATAAAATCAATTTAATAAGAATAAATAATTAACGAGGACAAATTTGTTACTTCAATTTTAATTATGACATTTATTTACCAGAGTCGCTATTAAAGTATCTGAAATTCAGGGCATTTTATCTTAGGACTAGTTCATATTCAAGATGAATATTTCAATTATTTGTAACCATAGAAATAGCAATTTGTGCAATCTAAAAATTTATTTTTGAAAGAAAATCCGGTTTGAATAAATAGCTAAGATTTCTTGAATAGATTGTTGATGGTGTAAATGCTTATCTCTTTAATATTTTGTATTCATGTTTAATGTGATCACTTTTTTGAATAGTTGAGTCGTTTAGGATCTAGTTCACTTACAAATATACCCGAGGAAGTCCGTGAACATGTAAAACTGCTGTTAAATGTAACTCCAGCTGTAAGGCCAGATGCAGATCAAATGACAAAGGTGAGTACACAGTAGAGGGTCAAATGTAGAGGGTCAAAAAATGAATTGAAAGTATATTGAGTGCTTCTAAAGCAAGATTTAGATATAGTCCCCAGTTGACATCTGTATTTTTAAGTATATTAAATATCCACTTATTTTAATCTTAAACAGTTAAATAATTTATAGCTGCTCTGATAAGAGAATTAAGATTTCATTTAAAAGAGCTCCAGCAGTCAATTAAGCTTGCAAAATTTCTGGATTCCCCCATAGTTTATAGCCCTCTAACTTCACTTAAGCATAGATTTTAATAAATAAATGGTACTCTTTATGTTATAATCTTTCAGTAGTTTGCCAGTTATAGAAAGAAAATGGTACTGCCTAGCTAACAGGGTATTTTGAAAGTCCAAACTTTTTGAAAAGAAAAATAGTTTATTACTTTCTTATTCTGCTTCTTATAATTTTATTAGGTAGTCTTTAGCTAAATGTTTAGCTTAACATTTTGCTAAATGTTTCTGTATGTTTTTTCACCATACTGTGGTTATTTCATATATAAGAAGTGCTTTGAACTTAATATTATTTAAATGACTTTCTTTCCCTATTTTGAGGTTCCCTTCTTCGATGATGTTGGTGCAGTAACACTGCAGTATTTTGATACTTTATTCCAAAGAGATAATCTTCAGAAATCACAGTTCTTCAAAGGCTTGCCAAAGGTTCTACCAAAACTGCCTAAGGTTTGTAGTTGATTAGTTTCTTAGAGTAGTCAGAATTTTAAATTTAAAATTTATTTAAGTTTATTTTGATTTACTGTAATAGCTCTTTCAAAGAAATAAATGTAACTTTTTGCCTTAGGTGCATAAGTGACTAAAAAAGGCTGCAGACTAAAGCTAAAAATTTAATGAGCTTTTTTGACATAGTCCAAAAATATTAAATAGAATTTTAAAAAATGTAAAAGGATAACCCCCATGCAAAAGCAGCACTTGAGCAGTCCGTAAAATGTCTTTGTGAAGATACCACCTCACTAGCAATTAAGACATTTCTTCTGTATTGATACTAGCCTCTCCAGTTCCTTTTAACTTTCCATTTCTGACTTACTAAATTATGTGTGATGTAGTTTAAAACTGTTGATGAATGCTAAAGGAGCCACTGGCTGGAAAACTGGTAATTCCTGGTTGCAAAAATAGCTTCAATGTTTAATCTTTTCATTGACTATCTGTTATTTGTCTAGACTTTTACTTAGATGATTTGATTAATAAAGAGGAAATAGAAAATATGTTCCTGCTCTCAAGGCCTTGCAACAGTAAGTGCAGTTAGGGTTCACATGTATGAAACAATTAACAGTACAGGGCAGTGTTTCAGTTGTATGGAATGAATCATAAAAAATTAAGGTATTAAGAGGGGAAACATTAGTGAAGACAAATTAGGGAATAGTTCCTAAAGGTGGGGTGACTATGTGTCCCCTTTTATCTGTGACCTTTGTAAGGTATGTCTTTTGTCCTGCGTAATTATACAAGAATGGGACCCCATTTTGCTCACCAAAGTGTCTAGCGGTCCTTACCCAAAGGGATTGGAAATTTTAGACTGTAGCCACAATGTTAGTACTAAAGACCTGATAAATTTTAGTTATATAAAAAACGTTTTTGCTTTTCAGCGTGTCATTGTGCAGAGAATTTTACCTTGTTTGACTTCCGAATTCGTAAACCCTGACATGGTACCTTTTGTTTTGCCCAATGTTCTACTGATTGCTGAAGAATGCACCAAAGAAGAGTATATCAAATTGATTCTACCTGAACTCGGCCCTGTGTTTAAACAGCAGGAGCCAATCCAGGTATGTATGTGTATGTTTTTGCATGTTGATTTGCTGTTTTTCAGTGATGTTAATCAATGATAACTATCATTGAAAAGAATTAATATGCCAATTAAAATTGAGGTAAGTATAAAACCTTTCTTTTCCATTAATCAAAAGCTAGTTTTGCATTTGTTTGAAGTGAACCATTCCTGAAGTGATAATTGAACTTTGTAAGTAAATGTCTACATATTTCTGCAAGCTTTGCTATCTCAAAAAAGAAATTGCAATGAGATTTTGCATGTGCTTATACCGTTCCCATTGACCTTATTGAAAGTTGGTGTTTGGGGAAAGAGGTATTCCTTTCATTCCTGCACTTTAATAGTATTTTCGTTCAGTTTTGATTTGTTATTCAGGGTCTTTAATTTGAAGTTGGTTTGAGTTGTCACTATTTTATTGCTGATAAATACTTTCACTAGAAGAGGGAAAATGCTTATAGCCTCATGAAAACAATGTGTGTCTCTGTGTGTATGTGTGTGTGTATGTTGCAACTGAGGGGCAAAATGCTCTGATAATAGACTGTTATATTATTTATTTGCCAGATTTAAGGAAGTCTGGGATTGAAGTGCAGTGGGGTCACACACTAGACTTTGACTATCGTCTTCATCTTCTTATTAGAAGCATGGCTTAAATAAGTCATTATTCTCTTTGAACTTCTACTTCCTCATAAAATAAAAGGGCTTGTTGAGGTTCAATGAAATTTTCTGGTACTGTATGATGAGTGTTATTACATATTTCTGCCACGATTTTACAATAACTCAATAAACCATCAACAACCTGATACACTGGTTTTATGACAGGCTTTTGCGATCCTTCCCTTGCAAGGAAAACAGAAAGAAGTCTGTGCTGGCAAAGGCAAGAGCACAGAAGGGACTAGAGGTTCTGATGCAGTCAGGGTGTCAGGAGCGATAGTTAGTGGAGCCATGTGTTCAGTCAAGATAGTAGGAACATGTCTTCCGATTTCTTTGGTGTTTTTCCCTTAGTATCCAGTTACAGTTTCCTTCTGGGTGTGCCCTTCTAGCCTAGTATGTTAGCCTACTGGACAGAGTCCGCATATATCCCACACTCGTGAGTTGAGACCTGGGGCTGCGGGGAACAACCAAAATGAACAACTAAATGAAATAAGTAAATGTTTCTTCCTCCTCACTCTCGCCTTGCCTTCCTGCCTACTCGCCTTCATTCCTGCTTGCACCTTTTTGGTAAAAAAAAAAAAAAAAAAAAAAAGTTCCTTCTGAAAATTCGTATCTGAGCCTTCACGAGTCAGTGTCTCGCATGACTAGGAAGTGTAGCTTGTTCCTCGTAGTTTAGGTGCGTGGTGGCAGGTAGGTGAAAAAACAATCAGAGGCATTTAAACTTTTCTTTGCAGAATTTTTCCTTTTAGTTCATTTCTGTACTTTTTCTTTTATTAGAGAACATCATAGAAACCAAGAGATAAGAATTTGCTTCTTTGGGACATCTGACACTGCGGCCCTTGGGCTTCACTTTTTTACCGAGTAGCTTTCTCGTTAGTTGGTATTTGTGGGTGAGTGATGTAGTACTGTAGACATGTGCAAGGAACGTAATTAACCTTTATTCAGATGTTTAAACTGAGAGCAGATGCTAAATACTGTGCTTCCAGAAAAGTAAGAGACTTGATATGTATGTTTTTGTCTTCCATGCTTTCAGGCTAGCCACATGGTGAGTTTTCAAGCATATAGCTATTCTTTTGAGGAAACGTTAACTTTTTGCACATAAAGATTCTAGAGTTTAACACATCATTTCCTTTTTCTAAACAGATTTTGTTAATTTTTCTACAAAAAATGGATTTGCTGTTAACCAAAACCCCTCCTGATGAGATAAAAAACAGTGTCTTACCAATGGTTTACAGAGCACTGGAAGCTCCTTCAGTTCAGATCCAGGTATAGTGTTGGATTTGCTTTTCTTTAATGTAGGTTGTGCTTTTTAAAGCAAAAGAAAGGTCAAGTACATATTGGGGTTGAGTCATGAAATATTTTATATAAAATTCAGTAGTATATATTAATACTGAATTACATCACTGATAGGCTGTTGTTATTAAAGTATATTGACTCCTGACTTAAAGAATCAATTACAGATATCTGTTTCATGAAGTAAAATGATTTGTTGCTTTTATTTCTTGGAAATGTGCTTTTCTGGAGATTTGATTCATTATAATTCAGATTGCTTTATACCTTTTGGTTTATTTCTAAATGAGTAATTGTTATATGAATGAAAATGTCAAAGATATTTGTTTCTTTCTCTAATAATAAAAATATTAAGTAGCTACTTCCCATCTCATAATTCTCTTTCATGTTCAGCAACTCAGTTTTTCTATTTAGAAATGCTTTTCCTTCTTCATTGAATTTAATTTGTGCAGCAGGTAGATGGAAAGCAGACAGTGAACACTCATAATTCATTTATGCATCATATTTTTGTCCCAGAAAGATGATTTTAAATATATACTTGGCCAAGCTTTTATTTTTTTTGCTTTGGTGTTAAAATTTTGGTTCTGTAGGCCTGCCTGGAAAAATAAATTTTGTTTCACTATTCAAAGTATAATTTAGTTATTTGTGTTTTTACTTTGCAAAATGCCATGTTAAGTTAAAATGTTAGTCTCTGCCAGTATAGAGATTCTAGTAAAGAAAAACAGAATTTGAACTTTAAAAAGTTACTCACCAATAGTATGTACCTAATAGCACGTGTAAGTTTACTCTTCGACTCATTTCAGTTTTTGTTTATTCTTTTGCTTATTCAAGGTTGTGTCTTTGATGTTAGACTTGTTTTTTCCTTACGATGTCTTGTTTTCTTAAAGGTGAGGATATGCTGCCTTTGTCCAAGCGACATGGGCTGGTTGGAAAAAGTAGAAGATAGTTTATGAACGTTACTGTCCGTAGAGGCACTCGTAGAAATGTGTATGTGAAGCAGATTTTTACCTGTTTAAAATGAAACATAGAAGCTATGTTAATTCTCTCCTCTCACCACCACTTATGGAGAAAGTATAAAATAACAAGTTTCTGAGAATTTAATTTACTAAGTTACTTCCCTGAGGTTATTTCGTTTTGTTTTGTTTTATTTAATCTCTTCTTAGGTGGTGCTTCCTGTCTTCTCCTAGGGACAGAGCTCTCCTCTCCTTTAGCTTAAGTGACTTAAGATTTGTCTCCTTTTGACCTATACTACCTGCTTGTGTATGCAGTGTGTTCTCTCATATCAGTTAAAGGCACATCTTCCCTAAGAAGGTACCCCTGATAACAGGACCACGTTATCTCACCGAATGCTTTCTCTTGTCCATTCTCCTCTCCTCTGTGAAAAATGGTCCTTTAGCTGCAGTATATTTATTATGTCATCAGTTAATTATTACGTTCTGAGTTTATGTAAACATAACTTGTTTCTGCCTTCTGGAAATCTGGGAATAAGTTGAAGCAAATAAATACTTGTCAGTCATTTGAGAACAGATCTTAGATTTTTTTCTGTGTGCTAACTACAACAAATGAATGTCTTTTAAGTCTGCCACATGTTGTCAATAGTCACTTCTCTGATAATACAATGATACTGCTGTTTTCTTTAGTAATTTCTTCTATTCTTTGCTACAAGGATTAGTTTGCCTTTATAAAGTTGTATGAGGTGTGTGCTTTTCAATTAGTTCTCAAGCCATTTTTTTTTCTTTCTTTAATTCCCCTAATCCTAGCCACCCGCCTTTTTAGCCCCATTTAAAGTTCTCAGTTTCAATCATTTGCAATTTAGCATGGTATTAATTAATAAAAATATTTTAAATAACTTATTTTTCTGTTACTAGGAGGTATACGTGCTTAAATTTGGAAGTAGTTAAAAATATAAAGACAATTTAAATACTCTCTCAGAGTTGCCCGTTATTAACATTTCCAAATATATCCTTTCCAACCTTTTCTCTTAAGTTTGACACGTTATATACACATTTTTTAACATTGGGAATTATGTATTAGTGTTTTATTACATTTTCTTTTCAATATTATTAAGCGGTACTTTTGCAATATTTTAGAGGCACACCCTGATGGCCTAGCGGTTTAGCTCACTGGACATGGTTCACATGTATCCCAAGGTCCTTGGTTCAGGTCTGGGGCCCTGGAAAATAATCCAGATAAAAAATAAAATAAATAAAATACTTCTTCCTCTCTCTTCCTGCCTGCCTACTTGCCTTCATTCCTGCCTGTACCTTTCCTTTAAAAACTATGTATTTTAAAGGAATAGTTGTGTTATATTTATCATCGATCTAAACAGCGAACTCTTGAGTTTTATATGACTTTCTACTTATTTTTCCCTCATTGTGAAATGCAGCAAGACTTAAATATTGTTATTTTAAAAAATAAATGAAGAATTATGTTATCAGGAAAAGAAATGAGAAATAAGAACAGGGAATTTTGGTACCACATGTTAGTTATATGACCTAGCATGATTTTGAGTAAGGTCTTCTTAGCTTGTCTCCTCTATAAAATTGAAAAGTGGAAACTATCATTCTTCTTTCAAATAACTTTTGAAAGGATCAAGTGATAAAACATACATAAAAGTTTATTTCCATCTATTTGAAAAATTAATCATGCAAATTTAAAATGGTTTTTTAATATATGAAAGGATGAGTCTTTTCCTAAGATCTGATTTCCTTTCTTAATAGGAACTCTGTCTAAACATCATTCCAACCTTTGCAAATCTGATAGACTACCCATCTATGAAAAATGCTTTGATACCAAGAATTAAAAGTGCATGCCTACAGACATCTTCCCTTGCTGTAAGTAACTGCGTATTAATTTTGTCTTATGTTTTACATTGGTTTAAATCATTTTTTATTGTTTAATGCCAGTTTTTTAGTTTCTTTTCATATCTTTTATCTTGGCTATAGATAGTGTATATAGTACTCTAAAAGTGAACAATAACTATAGTTATCCCTGATAAATGAACACACTCATAAAACACACGCACACGTATATATGTGTATATGTATGTATACACACATATATAATTGCATCCTTGATATTACATCCTTTCTTCTTTAAATGCTTCAATTGAAAATTTCAATAATTTGTTTTTCTTAATCCTTTCCTACATTACCTCATAATTTATTGTGTGTAGTTTAAAAATAATCATGAGTTTAACTTGTATAAGCCTAAAAGTTTTTTCAACAACTTCCTTTTATAAACTGGTTTTATTTCCAGCCATCCATGTATAACTTCTATTCTTCACTTACTTGCCTACTTTCAAAAAAAGTAAAAGCCACAATAAACAATAAGTTAATAAGAATGCAAGTAGGAAGAAATAGTTGTACTCGAAGATCTAATCCAAAGGCGGCTACCTCCTTTGAATACAAACTAATCTACTAGGTAGCCAGGGAGGTAGAATAAGTAAGATAGTTCTCATCTCATATCAGGAGCAGTAAATGTTCCCTAGCTCTTTTTCTAACACTAAATCATAAGAATTTATCCCATTGATATTTATTTGTAGAAATAGCAGTCAATACTTTCATTAAATAGCAGCTTTAAAAAAGAGGAAATATTCTTCTTTACCTGATCACTTCTTTATATGGATGTTTAAAATGAACATGTTATCAAATTTGCATTTTTGTAAAGATAGTTCTTTGAGCATCTCATCCATCTTACTCAGTTAAATGTGTATTTAAATTAAAACTATTATACCTTAATAGAATTATAGGCAAAAACAATTTAAATGACACAATTTTACACTATAGTTATCTAACCCATTTTAGTTCATGTGGGTTTTGTTTTGTTTTGTTTTTTGATAGAAAGGCTCTGATGGAAAAAAATAAAATAGGAGAAATTTACTGAGTTGAAAAATTATTAAATGACATGAAGTCAAGAAACCTGAATTCTTATTCTGACTTCACTACTAATTATCTCAGCTCTTGGACAAGTCACTGTACCTCTAAGATTCTATTTTCATCAACATTAAAAGTGTTTATTTTGAAATGCAGTGCATTTCAGTATTTCTGATCTAAAATTATCTGTATCTTATGATTAAATTTTCAAAGTAATTGGTAGTAATATACAGGTTAAAATTCAGTTTTCAGAATGTCTCTAGGATAATTGCATCAGCCATACTATATTTTATGGCTGTATAAAATTGTTTTAGCATCTGTTTTGTCAAACTGCAGGTTTTCTACTTCAGTTCTGTGTGCATGCAGAATGATGGAAGAAATATGGATATTTAAATGCTCATGATTAATACCCAGGGATAAGTATCTCTTTTGAAGATGCTTAGCTGAGCCCTCGAAGTCCTGTTGTTTACAGGAGTGACAGTGAACGTTTTTAGAACTGTAACTCTGAATGGGATGGCTTTTCATTCACGACATTCAGTGCTCAGCTGCCTTTGGAGTGGCAAATGTGAACTCCTGAGTTGAATTCATAGGAGGCTTCTAAGGTTTAAAAATTCAGACGAGGATATTCCAGAAACATGGTTAATAAGTCAACTTATATTTTAATACTGTCCGTGAAAATAAAGAAAAATAAATTCTACTCAGGGTTAGGTAAAATAAGAGCATTGTTTCTTCATGGCTTACATGACTGATACTTTATACACTAGGAGAAAAAATTAAGCTGGTATTTCTCTTTTTATCTGTATGTATTTTTTTGTATTCCAGTAAAACACAGCAGTTTCTTTTATGAAACTAATTCTAAGAGCCAATTAAGCCTTCAGAGATCTTTCTTAATTTATATTATCCTTTGATTTGAATTCAGAAACTAATCGCACATTATTTTTCAGAACATGTTGTCATTCATGCTGAAATAATGATCCTTTTTTAGCCAACAAAGTTATTTTCTGCTTTTGTTAGTTTACGTAAAAAAAAAAAAAAAAAAAAAACCAACCTGGAGCTTAGTGACTGATACTGTCATCTGACTCAAAAGTTTTCTATCTTAACAGATTTGTGCTAAAAATAGTGTGTGAAAGAACTACTTATCAAAACAGTCATGAGTAGAAAAAGAATTTTGCTAACAGCTCCGAAATATCTGATTTTAATAACTATATTACAATTATACTTAGAAAACTTTATGTTGGACCAATGTACTCTGCATGTTTTGAACATATTTACTTTAAAAATGAATTGGACCTATAGTTAAAAATAAAAAACATGAATGCACAATGAAATAGATAATTCAGTGGGAGAATGTAGTCATTTTTGTAATTCAGATGTCCCCCAAAGACAAGTTCTTAGTAAACACATGCATAGTAAAGCGTCTCAGATCCTAATCACTGTGGACAAAATGATGTAAAATTAAAGTCATTCCTTAACTTTAACTAATGTCCTGGAAATCAATCATGAATTCTTTCTGAAACAGACTAGGGTACTTATGTGAATTTCCTATAGTAAAAAAAGAATGAGAACTTTCAAACGTATTTTATTTTTGAGATTTTTAACATCTATACGAAGATTAAAGTTACACTTAAATATTTTGTTAGATTTCAAAGACTTTAAATAACTAATGCAATTTACCTCTTTTAATAGGTTCGTGTAAATTCATTAGTGTGCTTAGGAAAGATTTTGGAGTACTTGGATAAATGGTTTGTACTTGATGATATCCTACCCTTCTTACAACAAATTCCATCCAAGGAACCTGCGGTCCTCATGGGAATTTTAGGTAGCTGAAAACTTAATGTCATTTGATGCTACTTTTTAGTCACGCAAATATATTTCTAATCTTTAAAAATATTGTATGCTCCTTTAATGTATGTAGCATTTAGTAATTGAAGAATGATGGGGTAAATGCCATGATAACAACTTATTTTTTTGTGTTAATTTTAGCAAGAGCAATAGAAGAATCTTGGCATTTAAAAAGGAATAAAACATTTGGGAATCTTAGCTTCACAAATTATGAGAGCAATATAGTTTTCCTTGTAAAATGGTACCAAATAACAGACAAACAAGACTATTTACTAATACCAGTCTTAATAGTAATACTTGCTATTTACTTGGTACCCAATTCATAAAAAAACACTACACTGAGTATTTTCTCTGCCTTGTCTTATTTTGTCCGCTCCAAAATCCAGTGAGAATAGGTGCAATTGTTTCTCTTTTATAGTAAGGAAATTGGGGCTTAGAGAGGTGAAGTAAGTTATTCAAGGTGTCATACAACTAATAAGTAATAGACTTGGTTTTTAATTTAGGTCTGTTTAAATTTTAGTTTATGTATTTACATTTAGAAGTATGTTTCACTGTTAAATCATGTGCTGATTAAGCATTTTAGCTTGGGAGTGATTTGAGTGTAATTGCAAATTATAGTCAAGATACTGAAATTGTTTGTGAATAGAGCTATAAAAGGTCAATCTGGAAATGCTTGGAATCTGCTGTACTAATATAACAGACAGCTGGTAGAACACAAAACCATTAACAAACTTACTTTTTACTAAATTTGAAGTTCTTTTGTCCATATGTATATTTTTAATGCCCACTCTAATGCCTGGTCTGTTGGAAGTCCTCGATAAATATTTGTAAGGAGCTCAACAAGTAATTTGTTGTGGACCTCTGTAGGTATAGAACTTTTGGGCGATGGTATGAAACTTTGGGGCTGAAAGAAATCAGTTATTTTGAGAAAGAATTTGGCACAGAGGCTGTGACATTTCTTGGAATGACTTTGAAAGTTTCTTCATCTCTCAGATGAGGATAAAAATACCATCGTTATAAGATTTTTATGAGAGTTCAGTGAGACAAATGAAGGGAAAGTAATAAGCATAATGCCTAGCAATAAGCACTGCTCAGTAAAGTTATTCTTTGAGTATAGAGAATATAGCAGACAGTACAGTAACAGGAGAGTCATAATAGGAGACGGTGTGTTCCAAAGCTCTGGATTATATATGAAACATTTACCACATGAAAGCATTTCAGAGAATACAGAGCAAGTATACTCAGTTTATGAAATGAAAGGAATAGGTTAAACAAGCAAATTTTAAATATCGAATAAGTAGATGAGCCAATAGGGAAGGTTTGTTTGGAGTTGAATGACTGATTAAGTTTCAAACATGTTAAGTCTGATTGGTTAAAGAAGTACATAAAGATGTAGGGCCAATACTTTCACTGTATCTGTATTTATACACTGTGAAATTGATGTCTCAGTTTGAGTAAGAGGTCTGAAATTAATAGAGGGGCATTCTCCAACCTAAATTTTACACTGTAAGAATTGTACCTAGTTCTGATAAGTTTTTCTATTTTATTCTGTCATTAGATGTTCTCTTAAACAATAAGAAAATTGAATAAGTGTCATTTTTCAATTTAGACTGATGATAAAGGTGAAATCATTCTGATCCATGTGTGAGAGTATCCTCAGTTCAAGCACTGATGAGAAAAAATTTGTTCCTATACTGTTTTAGAGGTATTTCCTATAGATGAGCTGTTTTCACAATTTCTGTTGATGGTGTTGAATTATAAAATGTATCTCATTCTTTTCTGTTAGGTATTTACAAATGTACTTTTACTCATAAGAAATTGGGAATCACCAAAGAGCAGCTGGCTGGAAAAGTATTGCCTCATTTGATTCCCCTGAGTATTGAAAACAACCTTAATCTCAATCAGGTAGGGGCATCTTTATGCTTTATTAAACTTGCTGTGCTCTTGGCATTAAATTTGTAAACTGTTAAATATAAAGAGTGCTAAAGTAAGGAAAAGTACTCCTCAGAGTTAAAGGCAGTTTCTGTATTCATAGTAAGGAATATGGGGAGTGGAAAATGAATTATTATTATTCAAATAGTAAATGAGCAGAATATTGAAAGATGTGTAGGATTTGGGGCTACTTCACATTTTGGGCTTGGACATGGAAATGTGTCTGGGATGTGTATTCATATTACTGATACATAATAAATCACCTCCAAGTGGCTTCAAATAAACATTTTATCTTTCACAGTTTCTGTGAGCCACACAAGCCAGGCGCTATTTGGCTGGATTCTCTGCCTGGGAGTTTCTCAAAATGCTGCAACAAGGACGAAGGTCTCATCTGAAGGCGTAGTTAGTGGGAAGAACTGCTCTAAGCTCTCATACATGGTGCTGGCAGGATCTAGCTCCTTGGGCCTACTGAGCTCAGTTCCTGGCTCTGGCTGGGAGCCACTCTCGGGTTTCCTGCAGCATTTGCCTCTCTAATGTGGCAGCTTTTTATCCGAGTGATAGAGTCCTATGAAAAGATGGAAGTCACAGTGTCCTGATATGTAATCAAGAATATGGCATCCCATTACCTTTGCCATAGTCTGTTGGTTCCTGACCATCGTAGGCCTGCCCATGCCCACAGACAGGATTACATCGGGTAATGAATAGTCTCTATGACACGAGGAATGAATAATTCAATTTGAGAAATACCTTTAATGTAAAGAGAAAAAAAAAGAAGAAAGAGATATCTTTAATGTAATGGGAGAAAGAAATTGAGACTAGACTAGGTAGACATCAAATGATTAGTTTAGGTATTTAAACTTTCAAGATGTGGAAACTGAATAAAGGAGCAATGTATTCAAAGATTATTGTAGAATTATCTCTCTACATAACTTTATCACTGTAGTTATCACAGCTATGTATTTATGTGTCTAATTCTTCCAAAAGGCCTTGTTATTTTAACTTATTCTTAATTATATCCTCAGCACAATGTAGTACAGAAAAAAAATTATTGAAGAAAAACTTAGCTACATAGTAGTGACAAGGCATTTTTTTAATTTATTTTTTTATTGTGGTAATTATTCTACACATTAAAATGATTTCCTATGTATAGGTTCCCCATTTCTTAGCTATATTTCAACACACCCTGCCCTCCACCAAATCACCAAGTGTTTTTCCCCATTGTCCCGTGGGCTCCACCACCATTTGCTGCCACCCTATCCCATTCCCTTTTGGTCACCTCAGTTCTGTTGCCGATGTTTCAGGATTGGTTATGTTTCATCTGTTCCTTTGTTTATGACAAGGCATTTTGTTCATCAGAGAACTGGTGTTTATTGACATATAATGGAAAAGACTTGGAAAGGTTATTGTTTAGCTGAGAGCATCAGAGAGGGATAAGTAGGCAGGGTTTGGAATCTAGTACTAAAATATATTAGAGCAATGAGGGACTCAGAAAGCCAATCAGGAGAGCATTTGGCTTTGGGGACAGTGCTGAATGAACCTACGTTTAGATTTGGAAAAATTTGTAAAATTAATCAGACCTAAAATTTCATTCGAAGAAGCAGAGTAAACGTCTGAAAATTTGTGTCTCTAGGATTAAATTTTTGGCTTGATAGTGTCTTTATATCGTTGATGGCAGGGTTCAGGTGGTGATTGATAAAAAGAGAAAACGAATATTGGGAAGATTAGAATAATAATAAACCTAAGTCATGACTGATTTCAGTTCTCATAATTATGATTTAAGGTATTTTAAAATACTCCCAAATACCTATTTCAAGATATACATAATTCCATTTGAAATGTGGTGTTTTCTTCAGCTTTATAGTTGATTCGCTTTTTTAGGGTTCTGTTTTAATCAACAGAAATGCTTTGATTCATATCCTCTATTATTTTACAACAGCACGGATGTGGCCTGCTTTTCTTTTTATTTCATGGGTGGCGTTCCAAATTCAAGACTGCCCTCCTCTGTTAGTTTGGATTTTGAATAATCTAAGTCTGTTATACATTAAGTGAAAACTATAATTTAGTAAAATACATTTAAGCATTTGATTAAAAAATACATTTAAGCATTTGATCAAATATCAAAATGCTCAGTCGTGTTCTTAGCAGCAGTTAAAACATAAATGCAACTGGGGCTGGGGAAATGCTTCTAAGAGCACTCTCAGATTAGTGATTTGTTAGAGGACTCACAGACCTCAGCGCTTATTTATACTCACAACTGTGATTTATTATGATGAAAGACGAATGTGAAATCAGCAAAGGGAGAAGTCTTATAGGGCAGTGTTTGGCGGAAACCACATGCAAGCTTCCAGAAGCATCTGTTGGGATCACACAGAATGCACTTAATTTCCTCCTAATGAGTTCAGACAGTTTGTATAAAATGTTGCCAAGCAGGTTTTATTGGGGACTGACCAAGCCCTCTACATGTCTTATTCTCAGCTCTGGGCTCCCAGAAGGAAAGCATCTGTTCAGCATGAAACAGTCTGTACAGTTTTAGGCACTGTCAGCCACTCTTCAAGGTTCAGCTTTGCAAGCAAGTCTTTGCAAGGATAGTGTTTCATATCTTTTACGCTAACATTCATGGATGAATCTTGCAAACATAATGTTGGACAAATGAAGCTAGACACAGAATGTTCAGATCTACTGAATGATTCCATTTATATAAAGTGCCAAAATAGTCAAAACTAATCTACACTAATGTCAGAATAGCATTTACTGATAGGGCATGGGGGTGGAAAACGACGAACGGTGGCGTAAGGAGGTTTCTGTGATTTGTATGTTCTGTTTCTTAACCTGGCCACTGGTTAAATTCAGTTTGTGGATTTTTGAGATGTGTTTCAATGTTTCTGCTTTTCTGTTAGTATGTGTACTAATAGAAATAATAATATTTGATAGCTAGCATTTACATTTATAGTAAGGATATTCAATAAAAGTTAAACTAATCAACAGTCATAGTAATCCATATGGAAATATGCTTTTTGTTGCTTTGATAGTAAGTCAAAAGAGAAATGAAGGCTAGAGCATGGTAAGAAGTGGTATGATACAGTAGAAAAGAGTGTAGACTTAGTATGAATTCTAACTCTGCCATATAAGTTTATTTAGATCTCTCAGTTAGTTGCTTTCTCTTTTGCTAAGCCTGAACCTACTTTTAAGAGTTGGAAGGATTAATTAAATAGTGTATGTATAAGTATACAGCACAAAGAAAGTTACAAAATTTGGGGAGAAGAGAAAAGCAGTTTCTGTATTCTTCTTACTGTAATATGTTGTTCAGATAAATTATTTGTGATGATCCTGAAATATCATAAAATTATCATTTAACCAGAATTTACAGCTTAAGTTACCTTAAGACATAGTTTTAGATAATTTATGCACTTTTAGTTATGTGAAAGTTGTATTATGTACATTTAAAACATTTAATACTTTAATACTAGCTTTTCAGAAAATAAGGTTTATTTTAGCCAAACATGTTATTTTTATAAGAATGTGAATAAACAGGAATTTTATACATCTTAAGTGGATTATTTCCAGATATGCATAAATTCAGATGGTAGATTTTGGCTTATCTTTGGAAAATCTGTATGTAATAACTGCTGGAGATAAATTTACATAGGCTCTCTGAATAATACTTTTTAGACAACTTGGGATATAAAACTCATTGAGAAATATTTTCTGTAAGTTAAGCCTCATCAGTTGCATCACTACCCTACAAAATTCAATATAAAAAAGCTTAAATGATAAGCTGACTTGACTACATTTGTTCCTAACATGTCCGTATCAATTTCTTCTTGCACCAGTTCAATTCTTTCATTTCTGTCATAAAAGAGATGCTTGGTAGATTGGAGTCTGAACATAAGACCAAGCTGGAGCAGCTTCACATAATGCAAGAGCAGCAGAAGTAAGTAGGTCACACGTGTTCTGAGAGTGAAATTATCTCATATGCTTTTCTATAATATGGACTAGACAAACTGATGGATTTAATTGGGCTATATGTAAAACATTAAACATTTTTCCAACATATATTCATAAGTTACACTGAGTTAAAATAGAATTATTTTTTTTAAAGGAAAGATAACAGCAGATAGGAATGAAGGTGAGCAGTGGCCAGCAGGCAGGAAGAGAGGAAGAAGAAGCACATTATTTTATTTAGTTGTTCATCTTAGTTGCTCCCCCAGATCCTGGACATGAACCCAGGTCCTTGGGGTGTATGTGGACTGCACTGGCTGGAGGTGGCTAAGCAAACTGCTGTTCCACCAGGGTGCGCCTAGAATGTTGTTGAAAATTGAATGTCATTCTGAGTACTGTCTTTAATCAGCATTTTTTTACAGAAAGAAAATTCTGTTTCTGAGAAAACCTCTTGTCAGCCTTAGCCATTATAAACTCAGCATTGTAAACTCAGGTTACTTGATGGCCACCAGCACCAGTTGTATATACTTTTCAAATATTATGAAACCCTGGTATTTTGATTTCTCCCTTTCTCTTTTCTCTAACTCTAGAAACATTTATAAAGCAAACTTCCGCTCTTTTTATTCTTAGGATTTTCTAAATTATTTGCAAAATATTAGTATTCAAAGGAAGGAGGGAAGGGCAAAAATTGTTCTCGGGGGAATGCCAGTTTATTAACATCAGATTGCAACTATATCTTTGCCTCAGAGCAAAACATGTCTTTAGGATCCTGCTAATAAAGTTCCGTTCTGAGCCAGGGGTGTCTCACAATCACTGAAATCGATAGCAGTCATGATCAAGGTCCTCACGTAGGAACTCTAGCTTTCGTCCCAGTGTAAGATGAAGGCTTGTGAAAGTAAACACACAGGTTTAGAATGAGGTGAAAATAACCCTTTGTGTGCTCCAAGTGTTCTGTGGTATATATATTTGTGATGCTCGAAGGATTAATTATAGGGAAAGGAATGCTGAAAAATAATTTTAAGAGTTTATAACATAATGTCTTAATAGCCGTTATTTATATTCTATCTAAATCCTACCTCTTTTTTCAAGGCATAGAGCTGGCCCACATATCTGATAACAGCATTTGTTGTCAGTACTAACCATTCTGAACTTAATTACTTTAAGTTGTCCATATTATATCTCATCTCCCAGTGATCAGCTCTAAGCTCTTTGATGGTAAGAACCATGCTTGTCTGATTTTATAATGATACCCTGACAGAATTCTTCAGTAAATCTCAAATATTGAATTAAAAAAGTCCACTGTATGCAAATGTTAATTTGGGGGGCAGGTGGATATTAATAGTAAAAAATAATGACATAGATTGACTTTAAAAAACAAACCTGTATTTATTAGGGTCCAAATAAATTCCATGTAGACAAACTATTTTTAGGATGATTTTTTTACATGTTTTAGTTTAATTGCTTTGTCATAATTCAACTCTTGCAGATCTTTGGACATAGGAAATCAAATGAATGCTTCTGAGGAGACAAAAGTTACAAATGTTGGATCTCAGGTAAGAAACTCTTGATTATTTCAGTTTTTATTTGCTATCTCGGCTTCATTGGGGATGGGGGTGAGTTGATCTTTGAGCAGTAATATATTTTTATTGTCATCTGTTCAAGCAGTTGACTTTTTTTCTATTTCAGCAGATTGACAAAGTTTTTAACAATATTGGAGCCGACCTTCTGACTGGTGGTGGTGAATCAGAAACTAAAGAGGATGGGTTACACAATAAACATAAAAGAGTAGGTTTCCTTACTATTCTTTTCAATACTCTTGTTTACATTATAGGACATACTGTAAATCAGAGTTTTGTTGAGAATTAACTGTTTAGCATCTTAACAAGAGACATTCTTAATTATTTTTATAAAATTTTAAATTTATCAGTGTAACATGACCTGACCCATGCTGAGAATAAACACAATTAAGATTTATATATTACTTTATTCTAAACCTCTCAATGACATTTCTAAACTTGCCTGGCTCCTTTGTCCTTTGTTCACTGCTCTTTGTCAGTCACAGCTCTTGATAGATGCCACTCTCTTTCTGTTTTCGTTCCCATGTTCATGGTGTCCACTGCAGACTTACGCTGTCCATTTACCTTGGATTCTTCTTGATTATTGCTCTTAAATTTTTCTCCTATTTCTAACAGCTTCAGTTCCAAGTTTTTTTCCCACTCACTTTGAGTCCAACACCCTCACTTGTTATTTCCTTTGATTCCATGGTGAAATTTTGATTTATGGGCCATCACATTTTCACTTGTCACTCTTGAAGAATGCTGGCTCTCAATTTGAGTTTGTCTGATGTTTTTCTCAAAATTGTGTTAAGGTATATACATTTTCAGTAAGAATAACAAGTGATGGTGAATTTTCTTGCTTTATTGTATCAGAAGTACATGATCTCAGCATGACTTATTACTGGTGAACCAACAATATTTTAAAAAGAATTTACAAAATGCATTTGATTCCATTTCAAAAATATTTTTAAAAAATCTCAGTACATATTTTTATTTTCTGTTTCTTGTTAAAATTTTGCTCATTCTCTGATTATGAATAATAAACTATAATGATACCTTGAAATATTGGTTAGCATTCAGTAGAAAAATATATCAATCTAGAATTTTCTTCTCTTCATTAAACAGACACACATACCTGTATGTGTACAGCCAATGAACTACTGGACACACAGTTTCCAAAGTAGTTAAGAGAACATAGGTTATAGGTTAGCAAAGTTGGTAAAAGAGAAAAATGAGCATCAAATTTGAGGCAGACGTTAGCAGTGAAAGAAGCTTTTATTTATTTTTTCAACTTTTTGGGAGATTCATAAAATAATTTTGGAATGAAATAGAGTTGAGCAAGCTCTGCCCAGTTTCTAAATTAAAATCTAATAATAATCTTATTACTTTAAAATAATGTTTTCATACTGGAATTATGTTACCACACATTCATTGGTAATTTCGACTTACAAATAAATTTTGTAATAATTCAAAATATAACTAAACCTGTGGCAATCACCAGTACATTAGTAGTTTGCAAACTACGTGCCAAACATATCAAGACATAATTTACAAGAAAGAACTCTTCTGTTTTACACGTTGGATTATAAAGTTGCCTGTTGATTTTTTGTTTTATTTTAAGGCATCACTTACACTTGAAGAAAAACAAAAATTGGCAAAAGAACAGGAGCAGGCACAGAAGTTCAAAAGCCAGCAGCCGCTTAAACCTCAAGTGCACACACCTGTTGCTCCAGTCAAACAGGTCAGAGTTCATTTCTTTTGTACAATTTCAAGAACACTACTCTTAAGGAGTTAGGTAGCTTAGAACTTAGTCTACCTACTAGTGTTTGTATAAAAATGTATTTCAGAGAATCATAAGTAATTTCTAAGAACTGGGCCATAAAGGATTTTCCAGTAGCTCATCAGTTCTGCCTGATGTATAATCTTTAAAAAGATTAGCTCTCATGGTGCTAATTCTACTTTATTTACTTTGGAATGATCAGGAATAAAATTCTTGATAAATAAAAATTCATGTTTTTATAAATTTTTGAACTAAAAGTAATTTTCAGTTTTTGTCTTTTCAGTTATAGTCAGGTTTGTAATTTGATGTAGGCAGATTTACCTGTAAGTCCTGATGAGTATTTGTTTTATTGATCTTCTCAACACTTCTAGGTGCTGATGCTCTAGCAGGGATTCAGGTGGAGAGTTTACATTCTTACTGGTTTCAGAAATAACTTTAAGGCTTATTTAAGTTGTGTTTCTCTATTAGCTTTTAATTACAAAAATTCTTCCTCTGAAAAAAATCTTTTTAGACCAAGAGTCAAAATCAAGATTTTTTTTTTGTAATATTGATTTACTAATGAGAAGAATGCAGTTCATTTGTCGAGAGAGACAACATTTCATTTAACTGAAGTTCCCTGTCATCAAATTGATTGCAAATCTTCATTTGTAAAGCCCATACAGAAGGAGGTGTGACAGACTGGATCTGGCTGGTGGGCCGTAGTTTGTCTACCTCTCACAGACCGTGGAGCTTAATTTTGACTTGTGCTTTATAATATAATCTATCAAATGTTTACAAAGTAATTTCAAATTCCAAAGAGATAAATTAAGTCCCTTATTTTTTCAGACTAAGGACTTGACAGACACATTGATGGATAACATGTCATCTTTGACCAGCCTGTCCGTTAGTACCCCTAAAATTTCTTCTGCTTCAAGTACCTTCACGTCTGTTCCTTCCACGAGCCTTGGCATGATGTTTTCTACACCAATTGATAATACAAAGAGAAATTTGACAAATGGCCTAAATGCTAACATGGGCTTTCAGACTTCGGGATTCAATATGCCGGTGAATCCAAACCAGAACTTCTTCAGTAGTCCAAGCACACCTGGAATGACCAAGATGCCCCTGGGAACACCTTCTAGTTTGCCAAACTTCAATGCTGTGAGTGTTCCTCCTGCTGTTGTGAAGCAGACTCAACAAAGACCCACAGACATGTCTGCCCTTAATAATCTCTTTGGCCCCCCCAAACCCAAAGTTAGCATGAACCAGTTGTCACAACAGAAACCAAATCAGTGGCTTAATCAGTTCGTACCTCCTCAAGGGTCTCCAGGTATGGGCAATTCAGTAATGGGGACACAGACGAACATCATAGGACAATCTGCCTTTGGTATGCAGGCTAATCCTTTCTTTAACCCACAGAACTTTGCACAGCCACCAACTACTATGACCAATAGCAGTTCAGCTAGCAATGATTTAAAAGATCTTTTTGGGTGAGGTGTCTTGCTTTTGTTTTTGAAGAATCGCTTCAGTTTTAATCATGGGTGAGCTGATTTGCTTCTCTGTACAGTTGGCTTGGAGGAACTCCCTCTGTGGGAAAGTAAATGTTCTGTGACAGGAAACACCTGTTGTCAGCTTAGTAGTTGTATGGACTCCTTCACTGTTGAGTTTTTAACGCTTTGAGGATTTTTTTCCTCACATCAACTCGTCTTCAGGTTTTTTAAAGATTCAGCCTGTACCAATCTCAAAGAGAAAAAAAGACACCTGAGTATCTTGAATAGCAGAATTTTTTAATCAAATGTTTATTTTGGCTTGTAAATCTTGTTATTTAAAAAATTGAGTTGATGGTAATTGCAAGTTTCATCTCTTAAAACTGTATGACATACAGTCTGCCTTTACCACTTATTAGTCTTCATTTTAATATGTGAAAAATCTTGATGCTGTATTCGTTTGCATTTAGTGTGACTGCGTGAGAAAATGATAAATATGATGAAAAACATCAGATCATTTGCTTTTTTCCCACTTTTATTTACTTTCTCAGATGAGCTAATGTTCAGTATAAAAAAGACAGAGCCAATACTACAGAATTTAACCTTGATTTCATTGGTTCAAGCTAAAGGCGGTCTTAACTATCTTAAATGCAAACTAATCATTGTAAATTATATTTTAGCATGGTCTGCCTCAAAGAGTAATGTATTTTTCTGCGTTTACTTGGATATATTTAGAATCACATTTTTTCCTACCATATCACAGAAGAGGTGAGCTATGTACTGATTTGTACAGATATTTGAGAGTCCTCTGATGCTATTTCCTAGACTACTGCCTTCATATTTCATTTTGAATTCGAACTTCTGAGGTGGCAGCATATCTGAATTGCATTTTCAAAAGGAGATTTGTAAGAATTAAACTATATTTAAGGAGTAAACTTTTGCGATTTCTGCTGTATTCTATTACATTTCAAATGTAATAAACTTTACTTCTCTAAAAATGAGCAGTTGTATCTTCTGGCTACCAATTAATTAATGTTTAGCTTGCCAGGATAAAGCCTGACCTCATCAGTAACTTACTGTAACTGAAGTTTAATTACTTTCTAGGAATTTCAGGAACTTTTTGTTTAAACATTTTACTGTCTATAATTAGCCATTTTTAGAAAGGAAGAGTAAGTTCTAACAGGAAACATGCTTTCTATTTCAATGCCTTCCTCTGATATTTTTCTTTACTTTGCTGATAATTCAACCACAGAGCCTTATGCTATAAATGTCATTTGTATTTTGTTAAATTAATTCCACATTATGTGATAACTTTAAAATGACCTTTCAGAGAACTACTTCTGTATTATAGTTGCTGCCTTAGAGTTTGTGGTTTTTAATGATCTGAAACCAGCAATCACTTAAGATAAATCATATGAAGTTTAGTTTGCTATACTGTTTATTCATCAAAACATATACAAACAATATATACATTGAGTATATAGTGCTTGATTATAAAATGAAATTTGACCAACTGTATTGCTGGCAGCATTCAATAACAGGGTACTTCAAACAATAAAATTCAGCTTTACCTCTGGTTTCTGCATGAGCTCTTACTTTGTTACCTGGTTTTAGAAAAAGACTCAAGAATGCTAAAGAAATTTATCAGAGAACTGAAAAGCCACTAGGAAGATAAAAATGTTTTTGTCAAATACATTCACACCTTTACCAAATTATTTGTCTTGTTTATAACATAGTAATATTCTCTTTAGAAAAGTTTACATGTGGAATAAAATTTCTTAATGTTTCGGAATTTTTCTTGGTAATAATTCATGTCAGTGTTTATTAGGAAATTGCCTTTTGTAAAATAACTTGATCTGTCGGTGTTTAATTCTTAGAAGCAAAGCTTAATCACTTAATTTGAATTTTTAGTATAGATTATTTAAAAAATATAGCTGTTTTCACATCTTCAAATTTGCTCATTCTTTGAGATAATGGTGCTATAGTTTTACAAAATTTTCCTTTTTTTTTTTTTTAACTTTCTTGAAGGTGTATTTTATTTCCAATAATTAACTATTACCATTGCCTTTTTCTATTGAAAAATTGCTTCTGAAAAGTAGTGCTATTTTTAGTCTTGTGTTTCTATGTGAACAAAATTTTCATAGTAGTAGATCATCTTAAGATTGTTTCAGATCTTGACAGCATTTAAGTCCTCTGTGCTTAGAGTAGAAAATTGGTAGATTAAAATCACCTGTAGTCAAAAATTATAAGAGTTCTTTTTATTTAAATTGATTCTTTAGTCTCCTAATCCTAGTGTGGGATTCATGAGAGGGATATATAAAAGGAAATGGAAATAGACCATGTACTTGGCTGGGTTTTGTTTTATTTTTATTTTGGAATCCTTATAATAATCCTTTTAAATAAGTGAAACAAGTAGGTTTTTGCTGTGTTTTATTTTTAACCTGTAAATACTTCTTTTTAACATATTAAAGGAAGCAGTATATGTGAAAGTACTTGACAGCAAGCACAGAGTATGCAGCAAATAAATTTTAGCTTTCATAAACTGATACTAAGTTGTGATTCCATGCTTTGTGATTGACTGGTCTTGATATAATTTTATAACTAAGCTGTATGGATTCAAACTACATAGGATTTTAAGAGGCTACTTCAGTGGCTTCCAGATTATAACTGTGACTCTCAGTAAGACATCTGTCTTACACTGCAAACCCTCTGTAAAACACATACCTGAAACAAGATTCAGATAATGTCTTAAGATATGTGGTGGACTCTGAGTTTTTTCATCCTGTTAATTAAAACAAAAACAAAAACACAATTAAAAACAAAAACAAACCCCTGGTTGATTACAGTCCCTGAGAGGATTTCACCGTGTAGTTTGAATAGAACAAATAATTCAGTCCTATCTTTTGCCAAGCAGACGTGGAAATAGAGGACCAGTGACTTACATAACCTAAGCCAAGAAAGTCAAAGCCAGGAATAGAACTATGTTTTTCTGGATCTGCAGCCTGATGCCCTCTACCATGTTGTATCCCTTATTTTATGAGTTCCCCTGGAGAAACTCTCAGCCACATTAAAGTAAAAATAGATGAAATTAATTTTAATGACTTATTTAACATAATAGAGCTAAGCATAATTTCAACGTGGAATTGATATAAAAATTAATGAGATGTTTACATTCTTTTTGGCACTTTTGGGGTCTTCGAGGTCTGGTATGCCTTTTACACGTAGCACATCTCGATTCCGACTGGTCGCATCTCAAGTGCTTGGGCCACGTGGCCAGTAACTACTGTGTTAGGTGGTGTGGGTGTCTGTGGAAGCTAATAGCCAAGACTGGCAATTATTAGCTTACTGTTCCAATCCATCCTTCTCAGCTCTGCCTTAAGTGACTGAAGCTGGGCCCTCCACACTTGCCTCTGTCCCAGCCTGGTAGTGCGTTAGGCTTCCTCAGAGGGCCCTGAAGTGGTGCTGCGAAGCAACAGCAGCTCAGAGGTCCCTCACCTGCAGCTCTGGCTCCGTTTTTACCGCAGGAGGCCAGCAGCCCCAGCTAGGCACTCCAGCTACACCTCACGTCACAGCTTTCAACTCGGATGCCTCTTTGGAGCTGTTAGCATCTCTGCTTCCGTGGCAACTCAGTCACTCCTTCTGGCAACCAGCTCCCTCTCCGTGGCACCTGCCCTCTGCGAAGTTTCGTCACCTCTGTCATGCTGGATGTTCCTGTAGAAACTGCCGTCTCCAGAGGAGGCTGACGCTGAGCCCTGGCGGGCGGAGTGCGGGAGAGGGCCTCTCCTAGCCTCCGGTTTTTTTCTCCTCTCAGCCTAGAAATAATAGTTAAATACTACCAGATAGAGTAAGGTTATTTTGATGTGCTTTTTAAAAATCCAAGCTAAAATTATAGCATTCGTGCTCTGTGGAATTGCGGGCAGGGTGCTTCCCACATTTTTGGTACCTGCTAGTCAGTGCTCTTTTTTCCCCTTTAATAGTCAAACACTTTCTACTAATTAATAGTTATATTAAAATCTCCCTATTAAACAGCTGATGTGTTTTCTGTCTCCTGACCTCATCATCATATACCCCTGACTCTATAACTAGGTTTTTTTTTTTAAAAAAAATGGTGATATTTTATACACACACACATATGCACACAAATATATATGCTGTTTTATGTATGTATATATGTACATTCATACGTACCTATATTAAAACTTTCTAAAAGTTCTTTTGAAATGTGCTTGTGGTGGAAATAGGGTTTAGTCACTTTATACCTATTTGATGTAGTTCCAGTTTTTTATTTTTCTTTCTATGTATTGGATATATTCTTTTTTGTTGCTAGGAAACCCAGTGTTTGACTTTCATATAAAAGTAAGAGTGAGATTTCAACGTCTAGCGTTTGAATGTGGGAATCAGCATTTATTCGGGTCTCTTCCAAGTCTGTGTCCTTAAACCTGCTAATCTTTCAAAATGTAGTGATCAAACAAAAGTCAGACATGGAGCATTTCTTCAGGCACACTGGACGCATAAGGAGTGCGGAACCAGATAAAGTTGGGAGGTTTTGATATGTTTTAAAAAATATTCACATTTGTGTTGTGTTGGAACGGGTTCACAAATGTTTTTAAAGAGAATCTTGTCTCTCACAGTGACTCCCCTTAAGCTCATTTTTGTGAAGAGATGCAACTATAACTGAGGTGGTATCCTCATTAGACTGTTCCAGAAGAGGATGCCATCTTTAGCCCTAGTTTTAGTGATGATGTATTAACAGTAACACCTGTGCTCCAAAGGTACTTGTCAAAGAACAACCTTTAATTCTATAGCCCAATGTTCAAAATTTCATTTTTGAGACATATTTATGAAGAAGAGCAAAAATTGACTATCCATTTTTCTGGAAATTCTGGATGAAATTAACCCCAATGTGAAGGTCTTTGTGCCTGGTTGTCCTGTTTTGGCCACACATCAAGTTCCTTTACCCTTTTAACTTTGAGCTGTACTGTGAAAGTTAAGTTCATAACAGGACTAACACTGATTCCCTCGTTATTTATTGTTCATGCAAATAGCTTCTTTAAGGAGCTAGAAGAGAAATTTCAGGTTCCACTTTAGGAGTAAATATGCATCTAAGTAATTGGCTTGCCCTTATTTTTTACAGCATATGAATAATGTAGCAAATCACACATTGACGACTGGGAGGTTCAGCCGAATTTGCAGCCTACCTATAGCAAATGTATAGAACATAAGTAACGCATGCGTTATTTGGTATTTACCTACCTTCTGGTTTTTAGCTGGTTTGAAAAAAATTCTTATTTCCCCTTTGCTCCGATTTCCTTTTTTTCTTTTAAAAAAAGTTTTGTATCATTTTCATAGAAATCACTATTTTGGGATAAGGTAAATTGTAACTATTTGGAGTGAATGAGTTTATATTTTGTCTTTCACTGACTGAGCAGATTGAGTTATTCCATCTGTAAAATGAGGATCACACCTTACAGATTTATTAGCATTAAATGAAATAAAGGTGTGTGAAGCACCTGGCAAATTGGCTTGAACAAATGGTAGATATTAAATAAATACCCCCACTTTCCTTATCATGACCTTAGGACTCTAATATCTGCTTATACATTCAGTGAAATACCTGTCAAAATCCCAACAGCACTCTCCACATAAATAAAGATAAAATAAGTTTATTTGAAACTATGAAAAACCCTGAATAACAAAAACAACCCCGAGGAAAAAAATAATATGAAAGTATTCCGCTTCCCGCTTCCCTACTTCAAACTGTACTACAAAGCGATACTAATAAAAACAGCATGGTATGGGAATAAACACACACAGATCAGTGGAACAGAATTGAGAGCCCAGAAAGACAACTAATTTACAACAAAGGATCCAAGAGCATACAGGGGGGCAAGAACAGTCTCTTCAATAACTGGTATTGGGAAAACAGCACATGCACAGGAAAGAAACTAAACCACTACTACCATACACAAAAATTCTAAATGGAGTAAAGACTTGCATGTAAACCTGAAACCAATAAAATACTTAGAGGAAGCTTAGGCAATATGATTCTCAACATGAGCTTCAGATGTCTTTGAGGACTTGACTCCAAAAGCAAAAGAAATAAAAGCAAAGACAAGCAAGTAGGGTTATATCCAACTAAAGGAAACTATCACCAAAATATAAGGGTATCCTACTGAATGGAAGAAGATATTTACAAATCACACATCTGACAAGGGGTTAATATCCAAAATATATAAAGACTCATACAACTCAACAACAATAAAAACAATTGGATTTAAAAAATAGGCAGAAGATCTGAACAGACACTTCTCCAAAAAGATATACAGATGGCTATCAGGCAAATGAAAAAATGTTCATCTCTTTTTAGGGAAATGCAAATCAAAACTAGCACCTCACATCTGTGACAATGACTTATCCAAAAGACAAGAAACAAGTGTTGGTGAGGATGTGGAGAGAAGTGAACCCTTGTACACTGTTGGTGGGTGCAGCTGCTGTTGGAAAGCAATATGGAGAGTCCTGAAAAAAATTATAAATAGAAATTCCATACAATCCAGTTATTCCACTTCTGATGATGTAAAGAATACAAAAACGAATTCAAAGATACATATGCACTTTGATGTTCATGGTAGCATTATTTATAATGACCAGGTGTTGGAAAAAACTGAAGTCCCCATCAATGAGTGGACATAGATGTGGTATGTATATACAATCGAACACTCAGATATAAAGAAAAATGAAATCTTGTCATCTGCAACAATATGGATGAACCTAGAGGGTGTTATGCTTAGTGAAATAAGGCAGAGAAAGACAAACACCATATGATGTCACTAATGTGCAGTACACAAAGAACAAACAAATGAGCTCAAACAAAAACTTTTAATTTCTAAGAGCAAACTAATAGTTACCAGAAAATAAAGAGAAAAGGGGGTTAAGTAGTTGGGGAATAGGGGTGAATTCTATGGTAAAGGATAAAATTGAACTTTCTGTGGTATCTTAATGAAGTATATACCAATGTTGTTTACAGTGATGCACCCTTGAAATTTACATAATGTTACAATGCAATGTTACCTCAATAAAATATTTAAAATATATTGGCTAAGTTTGCTGAAATGATTTATTTAAATCCTTTCTATGCTCTGAGAAAGTTTGTTTTTATGACTATTGTATGTTTCTTGGAAGTTTGCAATAAATCACTCATAAAACTCTTGGAAAAAAATATGCTGGAATGAAAAACCAATACCACCAGGCATTAGTTGAATGTATTACTACTTCACAAAATAAGCCAAAAATAGGTTATAGGCTTGGTATTGTGAGATTCTCGGGATAAGATGATAATGAGATATAAGGCCTTGCCCACTGGAATTTGTACCATAAAGATGAAGGTAAATGAGTAAACAGAAAATGACAGAACAGTGTGATACATTCCGTGGTGGATTTACGTAGAAGGGGTGCCCACATTAGACTAGGGGAGTCAGGAAGACTTCTTCAGAGGAGATGAGGTCTGAACTTGGTCTTTGTGGCAACTTTAAAATTCTTTGAGGTGCTATCAAATTATTTCTTTGAAATCATATTCTCCCAGATTAGCTGGTCACATTGGGAAGAAGATTTGAGCAAGCAACTCAATATTTTGAATTCTCAAATAACACAAAAACTACTGGAATGAAGGAAATTCTGGTAAAAATGACATGATTACCAGAAAAAGTGGGATGAATGTCGACTACTGAAAACCTTTCCTAATCAAATCAGGAGCAAAATATATGCATTCTGTTATTTTTCAGCTAATCTATGCTTTATTAAACATTCAGTGGTCCAGGAAGTCACATTTATATGCTCAGTAAAGGTATACTGAATAGATAAATCTGTTCCTTTAAAACAGTGACTGGCATAAATACAGTCTCTAAACTACCAGAAGATGTCACTCTCTCCCAACTAATTGTCCATTACAGTGTCCTTTTACAGATGCATTTTTGGAAGACTGATAAATATAAGTAGCTGATAGTATTGCATCATTGAATCTATGAGAAGGATAGGACCTCACAAATACGTGTTGAAAATGTGTAGCTTTGTTCTGTTGTGATACTTGACTCCCTAAATAGCCCTGTTTGCTGCATCATCTACTGAAATTACCTGAATGTCTCAGGGTGTCCTCTGCACTCCCAAGAGAAATGAAGGTGACAAAAAGTTCTCCAAATATCCTTGAGGATCTCGAATTCCTCCTCTCACGTTTTCTTCAATCTCTTTTTCAAGTCACTATACAAGGAATGTAAGGCAAAACTACAAAGTTTTCCTTGCTGTAATAATATTAGATACAAGGAGCCATCATTTCCCCAGGTAGAAAAAGGGATTTAAGACTAACGCTAAGCCAGTATCTACTCAGTGCCCAGGCAGTAACATGTTAAAGAAACATCATTTCTGTGGTCTTTACAATGAGAAAACAGACTAAAAAACTGATAATTGAGTATATAGGACAATTGGGGGTTATGAGTATTGGGAACTCTGCAAGGTGAATTAATAATTTGTTAAAGGTTGCCAGCATGTGAGTCGTGAGTATGTGGGTTTGATTTCTAGTCCAGCTGTAGCCAATACCTCAAAAGAACTAAATGCATCACGAGAGACTTTCCATGCCTTTGACTTTAATAGTAATGTGGAGTAATAATGTCAAACCTATTTCTCTAGGTGTAGTTCAAAGGATTAGTGAAGAATAAAGTTAACAGTGCTTCATAAATACAAGGAATTTATGTTTTAACTAAGTTCTTCTAAGATAAATGCAATGTGTTTAGAAATTCCAAACTGTGCAAAGGCTTCTTATATTTCTGTATTTTGATGATTTGACTTTCTTTTAAATTGTCATTAAGTGGGGAAAAATATGACACCAGTTGCTTAGGCAGTTACAATTATATTTTGAAAAGTACTGTGTTTCTAGAGTGTCCACACACGTGATTGTGTGTTTGCAGGGTATGATGGAGATGTAATAATGGTACACAGTTATGTTCCTATAACAACATAGACCCAGATTAATGGCACTCCAGTCCTCAATTCACAGTGAACTGGAATTTAATGGAACTAGCTGCTTTATTGTGAACTGGAAGCATAATTGAGTATTTGTCATCACTTGGGTTTGAATCCTGGCTCCAGCAAAAACTATGCAACTTCAGACAAGTTCTTGAGTTGGTCAACCTCAGTTTCCTAATGTGTAAAGACAGTCTGTAAGGAATACAACTATTTGGTTATTTTACTTTGTCATACTACTTGTTCACTCCACATTGTGAGAATAAGATGGGATCAAGAAATGCCAAGTCGGAGAAGGAAACAATTACTACAGATTGGAATAACTGTTCCCCAGGAGCCTCCCCTGAGAAAGGGGTGTCTTAACAGATTTAGGTAGATGGTGGCAATTTATCTGAAAACAACAGTGTTTTACTTTAATCCCTCCTTTATTACTGGTTCTATTTTTTGGTGGTGATTTCTAGTGAAAAGAAACTAATCTTAAAAACCAACACTTATTTCTAAAATTTCTACAATAGCTGATGTAAGCTTATATTTAGATGCTCAGTGACATTTTTAAAGGTGTAGGATTCTGAGTTCATCTTTCCAGAGTTATATGAAAGACAGTCTTTAGTACTAACAACAGGATTATAAATTCACCATCTACTCTGGGCCATGGTGATACCAGCTCAGGAAATGGGTTTTAGGACCTAGTGTGGGATCGCCACATTCTTCTGGCCCAATTACCTGGGCAAACTTGAGTCTTGGTCTCTCTCTCTGCTTACTTGTTCCTGGTTGCTGAGAACTAAATGAAATACTTGGAAGAGCTTTATATATAAGTTTGATTGTTAATCAAAGACTTAATATGAAGTATTGGAGAAGTGCAATGAAAAATGTTATGGAATTTGTTAGTTATCAACAAGATGCAAATGTTAAAGCATCAAGACAAATTCTGGATAAAATGAATTTTTATTTCTCAACATGTTATGAGGGTGGATGGGTGGGAAGAGTAAGGAGTTGGGGTGGAGAATGGGGTTGGCTGGAATAGCTCTCACAAAATTCAGGAGGGAAGGAACCTCAAGGTGATTCGTTCTCTTCATTATCCTTGTTTTCTTATGAAGTTTCTTGGCCAAAATGGCTAAACTTAACACTTTGTAGACTGAATTTGATAAAATTCTTTTCTTGAATAAATACTCTCTTCAAGTCGAGGTTTGTTTCTTTCTTTTTGGGTCTAGATCAACTGGAATGACTCAGCTCAGAATCAGCCTATAAGCTCACTATTTTCACTTGGAGACTGGAGTCCTACTATATTTAGCTGGAAAGTCAGACTTGTCCACCTTCATGGTGTTGGATAGAGATGGTCTTTGGCATTACAGGATTTGGATCTTCCTTCCTCCCTTCCTTCCTTTCTTCCTTCCTCCCTCCTTCCTTCCCTCCTTCCTTCCTTCCTTCCTTCCTTCCTTCCTTCCTTCCTTCCTTCCTTCCTTCCTTCCTTCCTTTCTTCCTTCCTCCCTCCTTCCTTCCCTCCTTCCTTCCTTCCTTCCTTCCTTCCTTCCTTCCTTCCTTCCTTCCTTCCTTCCTTCCTTCCTTCCTTGCTTCCTTCCATTTTTTTATTTATGGAAAAGTACAGAAAGGAATGAAGGCTAGTAAGGCAGGCAAACGGGAAAAAAGAGGAGGAAGAAGCATGTATTTAGTTGTTCATCTTGGATGGTTCCCTTTACCCCTGGCCCTAGGTCTCAAATCTGTGTCCTTGGGATGTATGTAGGCTATGCCTGATGTCCTTATCCTCTAGGCCACCAGGGTGTGCCCAGGATTGTATTTTTATATCATTGCAATGGTCAATATTATTTGTGAGAAGCAGAAAATCTCTTAACAATGTTATCTACTATCTAAACCACTAAAAACTAAAAAAGGGCAATTTGCTATCAGGACCTGAATATTTTATGAAACCCAGGGTAGAAGGAAGGTTGAGTTTAGACAGAAAAGACTTGAAAGGCCATTAAAAACACTAGATACTCTAACCCTGATATAGTTTCTTTCTGTTCAACTTTTTACTCTGCGAGACCAGTGTCCTTTACATCCTTAGTTCATGGACCACACGCTGCCCCCGATAATAGTTTCAGAGTCCCACAAAATTAACTAGTAGTCCTTCAATTCGAAAGTTAAATTACCAGGGGAATCTGGCACCTGACTTACTCAGCTGTAGTCAGGGGATGGGAAGCATCGTGGTATATGTAGGACTTATGGAGGCCTGTCATGATAAAAGGGATGGGGACAGGGACAATGGCAGTTCCCTGAGAATGAGGAATTGTGATCCTGGGAAGCATCCCTATAGACATCTTAGTTACCGTTATCTCTAAGGGAAGAGACTTAGTATAGAAAGATAGGAAGTCATTAAATATGTCTGTGGCTGAAATGTTTCAGATATCTGTACATATATGTGCACATGTATATATACACATATAGTCTACATATACAAATCATAGCTCAGAGTTTTTGTTTTATAGCCTTCGAGGGGCTTCTCTCTACATAACTTCTGTCTTTGCTTATTTGATATTTTGAGATGGGGAGCACATGTCTTAAAGCTCTTCTGAAGCAGCTGCATTATATAAGCTCAAGATCATTACTCCTTGTTTTCTGCCACTTGGCACACTCACCCAGCTCAGACTAAGCAAGAGTCCCCACGTACCATGCTCTCGCATGAAAATCTTTGTTCCCAATATTGTTTTTTTTTCTTTCATTTGCCTCACTCTCATCCCTGAAAGCTTACAGTACAGTCTCTTCATCTAGGAAATTCTCTCCCCGTTCCCATCAGCAAGCTACGTTAGCTGGTTAGCTGTCTGTGCCTGTGTTCCCATAACCGCAAAAGTGGCATATTCACTGCCCTCTGATGGATTCTTTTCTTTTCCGGTTTGTTTGTTTCTTAAAGGGGAGTATCACCGTCATCCCATATCAATAGTGCCTCAGAAGGGCCTGCCACATAGTAGGCCCTCAAGAAAAGAAAGAAATGAAAAAAGTTCAGTTCTGGAAAGTCTGACCCGTGCGTGCGCTCTCTCTCTCTCTCTCTCTCTCTCTCTCTCTCTCTCTCTCTCTCTCTCTCTCTCTCTCTCTCTCTCTC
>RJWH01000658.1:0-109615 GCA_004363575.1 Solenodon paradoxus
GAGGGAGAGAGGGAGAGATCTCTTCATCTCCCCGGAGCACAACTAAAAAATAGTAGCTACTTCCACGTAATTACTCTCACTTCTTTATATGTTGGCACTAGAATACATGCTTTCTGCAGGCAGAGTCCTGGCCTATCTTAGTTACTGTTATACCCTTGTGCACAAAATAGTTTTCACTCAATATTTGCTGCACAAGTGAAAGAATGGCTGAACAGATGCAGAGATGAATGAATATGGATCTGTTGGTTTCAGATTACAGACAAAATATTTCATGCAAATATAGTATCACCCGAAGGAAATAAAACACAGAACTCAGGAAAAAGGACAGCTTTCCCTAATGTGTCTTTGAAACAAAGATAGTACCTAAAGTAGGAAAGAACAGTCTATGAAAGGAACATGCTGGGAGAATTTCCCTCCTACAGAAGGGGACATTAGACATGACCCTTGCCTTCTCCCAGAGAGAAAGCTCATAGAATGCAAATACTCTTGGTAGGACAACTGTGTAATGATTCATCCAAAACGGGGCTCTCAGGAGTGAAAGGGACACTCGTAAGGGAATCACAGGTGAAAACTGGGTCTCCTATGGGCAAAGGACAACGTGGGGGCTGACCTACCGCCTTACCACCTACCTTAACAAAAACTCCTCAACTTAAAGGAATTTCTTGAAATACCTCTGTTGAAAGTGCCTGCTGTTTACTGAATCCTTCTCAGTTTGAACTCTGATGAGTTTTTATCTTGAGAATCCATTCTTAGAAAGTAAAGTATCCCTGAGTTTTTTTCTCTGATAAGCAGTAGGTTCCAGAGCTACTTCTTGAAAAAGCACAAGTGACACAGGCCACACTTGGTGGATTATAGAGCAAGTGAGATATGGTGAAAATAACTCAGCAGGGGAAGCCCTCAACTCTACATTTTTTTTTTTTTTTGAAAATAGGATATAAAAATATACAATAGCCACAGCAAACTGAACCACGCACAGCTGCCCCTCAGACAGACTCAGGAGAGAAAGGGCTTTTTAGCATCCTGGCTTCCCTGGGCAGCCGCACAGCACAAAGATCACACTCAAGGCTTCCTGGCCATGAAGGCTGCACTTTTTCCCATTCTTGCTGCCAAAGCTGAAATGCCAAGAAGTGCGGGAAACTGTGACTCCACACACTTCATATTTTACATTCTGAAACCCCAGGGAATAAGCTGCAGAGAACAGAGTCCCACTTCTTACAGGGCCGTGGAACAGACGCCGCACTCAAGCCCTGGGGAGTGTGGCAGCGGATTCGCCGGGGGAGAAACAAAGGCCTCACAGAGTCTGCCAGTCTGTGTGCACCTTCCTGGCATCTGCGGCAGACTTGGCTAACTTTTCTCATTTATTGCTTCTTGTTATGTTTTTTTTTTAAACTTGTGAAATTACTCAACCAGATTCTTATGGGGGAAAAAAAAATGGAAGAGACAGCACCACGCCACGTCTCAGTCATGAGGCACTCAGGAACCGCCTCTGACAGGTTCAAACCTGTGTGTCCGCAGAAGAGAAAACAGAATCTCAGTGTTCTTGAGGCCAAAATTCCATGCTGCTCCGGAGGCCAGCAATATAGCAGCTAGCCCAGCGGCATTCAGAGTCCCCTCTGCTTCGTCACAAGTCTCCTCTCCAGCACACGTTGCACGTTAATTTCACTGCCCCCGTGTATTTTCTCAATTCCACACAACGCAGGCGCTAACCCAAGCCAAGGTCTTCCCTCCTTCCTCCAAGAGTCCCAGGTACCTCAGGAAGGGCTTGTGACCATGAGATTTATTCTTCTAAAGGTGAAGTTCATGACACACTGTCATCTGCCTTCCTCTAGGCTCAGTGCCATTTCTTTGTCCAATGAGTCTTAAAGCCCTCGCGAGGCAAACGGGAGGGGCACGCTTCTCATTGCTGGGATTAAATGAGGATTTACTACCTCCTCTCGTTTCATGTGCAAGGTCTGGACTGCTCCTACGTGTTCTTGGAGGACAGAAGTCACCTCCGACTCTCCCACCTGACAGAGCCTGCTCCAGCACGTGCAGAGCAGGGGCCCAGGACGTCCCTGGTGCTGACACAGGACAGCCGGCACACCCCGTCACAGAGGACCTGCGCACGGCTGCTCCAAAATCCAGTTATTAAGACTGATGCGAATACTTGCCACGGAGGGCTGGAGATACATTTCTCTCTGCAGCTATGTGAGTGTAATAGACTTTTATAAGCCGGTTCCATGAGCTGAACAAACTCTCGGTTGTTCCAACAAAACCAGAATTCTTTGCTAGTTGGAACCCTTATCCATAGACCTTCCTCAGGAAAAAAGAGGCTCAACTGCTATTCGGTTAGAGCTGATCTGTCTAAAAAGGCTTAGGAAGTCTCTGTACTTCAAGGGTAGTCTATATTATCATTTGCATTTCAGGAGGAAACGCATTCCAATACAGAGCTTATGTATGCAGAAACCTTTTCTGGAAGGACAGACAAGAAATGGGTTCCTGGTTGCCTTGAGAAAGAGGAATTGGGAGGTTGAGGACAGGAGGATTTAGCTTTCACTATAATCTTTGTTAGAAGAGCTAAACACTTTTCCTTTTTTAAATCAAGTGCATGCATTATCTCTTCTAATTAAATTATGACACTGCTCTTTAATCAATAAATCATACCGTGTTTCTATCCTTCTTCATGATCACATATCTCTCCCCAGACAAGCAATATCTCAAGTGCTAGAAATAACACCAAAATGAAGAGAAGAAATAAGAAGTACTGCTGTCTTGGGTCAGAAATTGAGCACTACCAAACAAAAATGACAGGAACAGCAAAACTTTAGATGCCAAGTTCAGGTAGAACCATGACAAACAAGAGAAAAAGTGTGTCTCTTGGCTGTTCCTTCTACACTCCTTAACATCTCTTCCCTGACTGAAAACTCCCTCTCATGCCCTGCTGCTTTCTCTTCTTCTGCCCATCACTCACTCCTTTATTTCTTAAAAAAAAAGTTCTGGCATGCCCTGAGAATAGTGGAACTGCCTTTGGCTGATGCAATCCACAAACATTCCAAGGACCTGGGTTCGTGTCCCAAGGCCAAGGAACAATGAAGATGAACAGTAAAACAAAATAAAGTCCTTCCGCCTTGCTCTTCCTGCCTGCTTGCCTCTGCTCGCCTGCATTCCTGCCTGCAGCTTTCCTTTTTTTAAAAAAAGTAACAAAATAATGTATTCTCCAAAATCACAAAATAACACATTCTCACCAAATCGATGATACGATATCAAGATAGTGAAAAATTAGTAATCATCCACCCCATTCCAAATTGGTTTGTTTCTACTCTTCTACAACTTCTCTATGTACAAATCAAAGAACAAAAGGGTTTTTGCGGCTGTCTTGCCCTTCCTCTCTTCACAAAAAAAAGGGGGGTGGATTTAAATAAGCACATATATTACCCTTCAACTTCTTTTTTCACTTATATATCAGGGACAAATCAGTCAAGTCAATAAATATAATTATTTTAAAAATAATTATAAAATATTCCACAGAATGGTTATACTATAATTTACTCATCCATTTCCAGATTGAATCTGTTCACCTCTTTAATGAATTCGCTGTTCACGTTTCTTCCCTGGATCCCCCCCTTTTTTTCTTTCATGACTATTAATGTGTACGGAGCACTAACTGATGCCAGACACTGGGATAAGTAGTACTATTACCCCCATGTTGTAGATTAGAAAGCCAACACTTAATAAGTTAAAGAATTTATCCAGTATTACAGACTTCACACATTGTAGAGAGCTAAGTTTCAAACCCAAGTTCGATTTCAAAACCTTGCTCTTAACTGCAAGTCAGCCCAGCCTCACTCCCATAATGCTGCCACGCAGGAGAACCAATTCACGTTAGCCTAATACTATCAGCTCTGAGATGGCTCATTTGACTGAGAGTTTCACAGGCACTTCTAACTGGGGGTGTTCAAGTCTGCACCCTCTATCCCCATACCGTACCCATCCATACCTCTTCTTGGGCATGCCACCCTGGGAAAAATCACTGACTGACTTGAATGAAAAGCACATACCTATTCAAAGTGGACCAGGGACAGAGACCTCTAGTTCTGGGGCTAACAACTACCTTCTCTGTTTTCACGTGTACAATAGAGGCCGAAGGTGTAGTTATAAATGCAGGCACGGACTAAATTCCTCTGAGATCCATACAAAAAGGAAACTGAATATTCTACTCTGAGATCACACCAACCATTACCTTCCTACCATGACTGCTGCTCCTATAGATTCAGTATTAACAGAATTTTATCAAAACCAAAGACTTATCTCGGAGAGGTGATATGAAGTGCTGACACCACAATTCATGTTAGTTTAGCTGGTCAACAATGAGTTAAGACACTCCTGATTTTGTAAGAAGAAGAATGTAACAAGTCAACTGGATATCAACCCAAGAATCTAGAATGAAAAATTACATGGATGGTTCGTGATTGCTCAGAAATCAGTGACTGTAAAAACATAGCAGAGTGAACAAAGTCATGTTAATAGTATTTGCTTCCTTGACAGGTAAGCTAGAGTGGAAGATCCAGATTGCCTTCAAATATCTGAGAAGCTTTCTTGTAGAATATGGGTTTTTTCAACCTCCCACTCACTTTAAAGGTGGTCCAGGACCACGGAATATGAACAGACAGCCCCATGAAAAGCATTGCTGGAATCAATCCAAAGGTGAAATTTCTAATAGTCAAAGATGCTTAAACACGGAGGAAAGTTTTGATCAAGAAGTATATTATGTGTAGAAAAAAAATGACTGCTCACTGCATATTAAGCAGTGATGCTTTGGAGGAGGACCCATGACATTGAACTCACTTGTAATCCTGAGACTAGAATTTTGTCAATGGGCCATTGGACAGGTAAGTTTGGATGCAAATCCCAAGACTGGGTAGAACAGCGATTCTAACTGTGAAAATGCAAGTGCACGTGGGTATTCTGGAGTCCAAGAAGCAGTGCCAAGACAGTAAGGAGACATGAAAGGGCACAGGTCAAACCTCCACTGTCCACTGTGCACACCAAGCACTCAATTCTGCAGCCAGTGCCCCCCACGCTGGCGTTCCCCAGGGTGTGAGGCAGCCTGCCTGCCAGGTTCCACTCACTTCACTTTGCAAATGAACCCAGACATTCATCAATACAGGAGCACTGCCGAACTGTAATAGCAGTGGCAGCACTTCGTACTTCTTAGGAGTTTACTGACAAGTGAAAGTGGACATGCACAACACATGGAAAGACCTCAGGTAGATTTTCTTCACGCTACCAAAAGGCCGACAATAACAGTGGGTTCCATTCTTTTGAGCTATTTCTCCTCCGTAGTTCACGTGCTGGTATCGAGGAGGATTTCATCTCAAACACACCTGAAAAACATAGCTCCAAGACTGGCATGCATGGCTCAGTGAGCCAAAAGAACGACAGCAGCTTCCATCTTAACCCTCTGCTATTCTTTAGTGTCAGTTCCTGTGTGTTCAACTCCAACAGGTGCAATTCTCCTCAGGTATGAAATCATTTCCAGGTATATTTTGCACTATCAAGCCAAATAATTGCAAAGCAACTTGCTTAATGTAACAGAAAACCTTTATAAAACTGAATACGTTGTTTTCAATGTATGAATGCATGACTCTGAAGGACTGAATGTTTGCACCCCATACCCTAATTCATATGCTGAAGCCTTGACACCCCTCTCCACTGCCCCAGTGTGATGCTTTTTGGAGATGGAGCCTTTGGAAGGAATTAGGTTAGAGAGGTCATGAGGGTGTGTGTGAGGGGGGCAGAGCATGATGAGATGAGTGTTCTTGAAAGAAGAGACACCTGAGAGCTATTTCCTCTCTTTTGCCATGTGAGGACAAGAGGAGAAGGCAGCTATCTACAAGCTCAGAAGAGTGTCCTCACTAGAAACCAAATTGCTTGACACCTTGATCTTGGAACTTCCTAGCCTACAGAACTGTGAAAATAAATTTCTACTGTTTAAGTCACCCAGTCTTTGGTATTTTTCATGGTAGCCTGAGTAGAAAAAGACAATGACTTCGGGACTTCTGAAGAACTGGCATTTGCAGACAATGAGCCGTCACAGTCTAAAGGTCAAGACTTGACAGAACTTTGCTGGTAATGTTCACTTTCTGAATATTCCTTGGGGAAAAAAAGTGTACCCCAGTACATGTTCCAATGATGGATACTAGTTTAATCCTTCCAGTTTTCTTCCTTCCATAGATCTTAAGTGTACAATTTGATGCATTTTGACAAGTGTACACAATTGTGTAATCAACACTCCAAGAAAAATAGACTGTTTCTATCATTTGAGAATGTGTCCTAGGGCTTCTTTCAGTTAATCCCATAGACCTAGTGCTGATTCTGTAGGGGTATTATGCGATGTGAATTTCCACATTAGGATTTTAAAAGTAAAACCACTTTTCAACAACTTCTTTGTGAGTAGAAGAGGATGGAGTTATTTAAGGTGAGTATGTGAGTGCATTGCTGGCCATGGTCAGAAGATGCTCCTAAAAGAAGACACTTATTCTTTCAGGTTCACTCTCATAGGGAAAGTTGCTCCAGAAGGATAAATACTAGCACATCAACAGTGGTTGTCTGTGGTATTATAGGTGCTTTTTTTAATACTTAAAATACTTTTCAAGTGTTCTCTATTGAACAAAACTATCTTTTTAATAATCAAAAATGTCATTCTCAAAAGGGATCTCATAGGGGATTAAAAAGAAAAAGTTTAACTCATAGGAAAAAAAGAGTAGAAAAGTGGTGACCAGGGCCTGGGGGCAGAGAAAATAGGGAGAGGTTAGTAAACAGGCACAAACTTTCAGTTATAAGATGACTAATGTATGCCATGGTAACTGTAGCTGATAACATAATATCGTATAATTGAAATTTTATAGGGGAGCAGAATTTACATGCTCTTACCTCCCCCACACACACCAAAAGTAAATATGTAAAAACAAAAAACCCCAAACACATGAATGGCTTTCATGATAAGGGAAGATGGTCATGACATATGAAATGAGAAAAAAAAAAATCAGGTTAAAAATGTATATAATAATATAACCTCAATTTTATTTCACTTTCAACAGTGAATATATTAAGGAAATACTTCTAAAGAAAAAACATTGTCCTCGTTAATGACTATATATAACTCAATGAAAACTATTATGAGAAAATTATTTTTATAAGATGAAACTGATTTTTTTTGTGTGTTTTTTTTTAAGGAAAGGTGCAGGCAGAAATGAAGGGAGTAGAGAGAAGGAAGATGCATTTTATCTTACTTCCATTTTCCCCTGGTTGTTCTCCCCTGGACCTGGGACTTGAACTCAGGGGTGTGTGGCTTACATCCTTTAAAGGCAACTGACCCAACCACTGTCCACCAGGGTGAAGATGCTGTTTCTTAACTTAAGAGTATGCATGTTATTCAGTAACTTATACAGAGATGTAAAATAAAGAGTGAAGGCACTAGATTTTATACCTCAGTCACATGTGTTAAAATGTGTGTGTGTGTGTATGTGTGTGTAGATATACATATATACAGATAGATATATAGTAGGTTTAAGGAATTTACAAAGCAATAGTCAGTTTATTAATGTGATCCTGAAGAAGTTATTACTTTTGCTTTTAATAGAAAGGCATAAAAACTGGAATAGATGACTGCTAAAGTCCTCTGAATATAGCAGACAAATCTAAGGTTACCCTGAGAGAGACTAACATCACCTTAAGCAAAAAAGTACACAAATGAGCTGCAAATGCTAAGTACCTAGGTCATCAAGTATGGAAGTTATGGTAGAAAGCACCACTGTTACTCAAACCCAAGCACTGTATGACTCCTTTTTAAAGAACATTTGAAGAAACACTAACAGACAGATCTTTCCCTATGAAATACCTTTCATTTGAGAATTATAATAGCAAGAAAGAAGTTGCATCTATTTATAGTAGGTGTGGGAGTTATTTAAGTATCATTAAAAATGAAAATCCAAAATTCAAAATTCTTAAAAGAATTAGAATAATTCTTAGAAATATTATGGATACTCCTTTATGGATCAGAGAAAATTCTCAGAAAGCTCTCATTTATTTCAAAACAACACACTGTCTCGAATTCTGAGTAAATAGTGACTTCAGACCAATAGAATGGTGAAGATGGACTAAGGCAGTCATGGTCCCAGCTTTACGAGGTGACTGAGATGCAGAGAGGCAGAGGCCAGTAGTGCCAAGGCACTACAGGGTGACAGAGCAGAGGGATGGCCTAAGCTAGATCAAAGTTGAGGGGGTGCACAAGTTTCCCAGAAGGGGTGACGGCTAAGTTCAGGCTGCTCCAATCGGCAGGAGTTAGCCTCACCAATCAGCGAAGAGTTCCAGCACAGGGGAACGCTCGTGCAAAGGCCTGTGGGTTGAGGGAATGTGGCACCTTCATGGATTCAAAAGTGAGTTGGAAAGCAATTGATTTCCACCACATTCTGTGTACCCTTGAACAAGTTAGGTTGCTTCCTAGAGCCTCAAGCTTCCTTATTGTAAGATAATACCATTTACCTGGTAGGGCTATCATAAGAAATGAAATGAAATGGGTAAAAGTCGTTACAGAGGAGTTCGTCCTTATGAGATACATGCTCAGTACATGTGGGTATTGCTCTATATAGAAGGTCAGGGTGAGAGAGCTCAGATCATGTCCACCCACTCTGCTCCAGCCCACTGTTTTCTTTACCAATCTTGACCTTGCCAAGTGCACACTCCTCCCCAAAACTTTGCCCTTGCTATTCCTTCTGCCAGGAATGTGCTTTCCCCAGATAGTCACAAAGAATCTGCTTCCTCCAGTCCTTAGATTCCTATTCATCTGCTCAAATGACCCTTCTTAGAGAAGTTTCTCTTAATCCTCTATGTAAAATAATAAAACTATTCTCCCCAAACTTTATCATCCCCTTATGAAGCCTTTTTCTGCATAGAATTTGCAACATTTAATATACTGACTTTCTCTGTCTACCTGTCTAAAATGTTAGCTCTCCGGGGGTAGGGGTTTTTCTTTATTTCCTATATACTCCCAGAGCTTAGAAGAATTTTCAGCACACTACAGGTACCCAACACATATTTATAAAAGGATTGAACAAATATCACAAGCTTCAAGACAGAATCTTTCTTCTTTTATTCTCAGATTGTCTGACAAAGTTTTGCATGGAGTAGGAATGTCGTAAGCATACGTTGAACTATATAAATGAATTCCTCTTTACAATTGGTGGTGTTCATCTGATACCTCAAGATTGACTGGCTGTATTTTTATTGCTTAGCAAATAAAGGCAAGATTGTGCTTAATTATAATAAAGGAATAGGCTGCTTGGTCAATTTTGTGGAGAGAAGAACAAAATTGGACGTCTGATTTCATTAGCCAGTGAATTCTATTACATTTGTCAATTAGCTTCAAATAAGCAGAGCCTTTGGTTGATATAAAAGGTCAAACACTGAAGAGATATGTCAAGATCAGTATTCTAATTTAATAACTAAAATACAAAACCAATCAAAGTGTTCCAGGGCTCAAATTTCTTTCTGTCATTAAGCTGGGTCTTTTGAGAATCACATTGCTGGGACCAAACTGCTAGGATTGTCACCCCAGTAATGTTCTGAAAGGTTCTCAAATATTCTCTCTAGTTAGCAACTAGAAATACAGGAGAAGGTAAACTCAAAATGAATTCAAATGCGTCTCCCAATGCAGGAGAGATGATGGAGATTTAAACAAAATGCAAAAATGCAAGAGGATAATCTTCAAGCTTTACAATCTGTCCCACATGCTTCAGGGCTTTCTAAGGAAATTATCTTAAGGATTTATGATAAGCACATGGTAAGTATACTAATTACACATAATTTCAAGATATTGCTAAAATGCAAATAAGACAGCATGCACACAAAGAATAAATTCATATTGATGTGACACGTTTCAAAGTTTTCGTATTTTCACTTCCATCTAACTGGAGCACCACCAACACCCTACAGGGAAGTCATGTCAGTGTGGTCCCGCTGTCCAGATGGACAAACAGGCTCAGAACATTCAGCAACCTGTCTGCATCCCCAGACCAGCATGAAACAGGTTGCGTCTGGCTCCCAGGTCTGCTGAAAACCACACCCAACATTGTTTTAGTTGAAAGAATATTTTGCCTCTCAAACTTACTTTAACATAAGTGACTTTTTCCTACTCATATACGTTTTAAATGGAATTGCAATTTGAGGACACTTACTCTATTTGATGCAGTCTATCAATTATTTTAACCCTAAAATCAAGCATATTTCTAATGGGGCCTGTTTCCCTAGGGTTCTATCCTGGACTCACCGTTCCATTTAAGATGTTCTTGTTAGGTAATGCCACCCAGTTCTGTGACGTGAATAGCTCTATCTTGATGACTTCTATACATAGTTAGTCCCTGCCCATCCTCTTCACTGGGCTTCAGACTCCTGTCTACCGCCCAGTGAGCATCTCCACTGGTCTGTGTCTCAGATAACCCGACATACTGTGTTTCTAAACCTCATCATCTTCCTCTTCTGCCTAGATCTCCTCCTACACTCATGATCTCTCCGAGCTAGTGGTAACATCCATTCAACCTTCTAGCTAAACACCTGGGAATGACCCCAAGTTTCTCCTTCACTCTCTGGGTCTAGTGGGTCACTAATTCCTATCTGTCCTACTTGTGCGTACCGTACCTCTTAAACCTCAGCCTAGCACCACTGTTCATTCTCTTCTTACCAGTAATACTGCAACAGCCATAAATTGAACCTCCTCCTGCAACTCACATGCACTTATCAACACACTCTTTCCCACAAATAAATGTAAAATATCTATCAACTATTAACATGTAACCTGGTGAAAATTCTTCAAAGACTCTCCTTTACCTGCTATGTAAAACTTAAGTTCCTGGGCATGGACTTTGTGTCTGACACTACAAGTTTCCTATCAAATAACTCCCCCACCCTACTTTTTTCCCTTAATTGGAAAACCTTGATTTTCAACTAGAACATGACCATGTAATAATTTCCTAATCTTCATTGATGTTTGGTGCAGTTATGTGACCACATTCTGGCCAATCCCATGGTATTATGTGGAATTTCAGGAAAGACTCCTTAAAAGATGCTGACTCAGTTGGGAGGAGTGCTCTTTGCCTTTCTCGCTACCTGGACCTGGAATACAGTGATGACTCCTGGAGCTGAGGCAACCATCTTAGCCTATGAAGTAACCTTGAACATGGCAGAGCAGAAAGGGTAAAACTCTGGCTCCCAGGTAACTCTATGGAGTCTTCATGGCAGAGAGGGATTGCCTACCTCCAGACTTTTCACAGTAGATAAAATACATTTCTATCGAATTTGAGCCACCTTCATTTTACATTTTGTTTGATAAGCAATGGCACCAAACCCTAAGTGATATAGAAGTCACACATCTCAAGGATACTGACACTCTTGCATAACTTCACTTCCGCCACCACCCCTCAAACTCTAGCCTCTAGTACTAGAAAATTCTAGTAGTTTTCCACTCCATCTACACATTCACCACAAACTTTCATATTTCTCAGCTTTTGCTGACATCATTCTTGTCTTTGCTCAGCTTTTAAACTTCCACACTTAGGAGTCACCTCCCACAGGAAGTCTGCTTAAACCTCCAGTCTAAGCGAAGTGGCTAATCTTTCTGCTCCCATAATACCTTGGGCAGACTCCAATTTTGGAACAAATCTGCCATTTCTTATTTATAAGCCATGTCTCCTACCAAAGAGCAGGCGGTGTCTCAAAGCAAAATAATAGCACAAATAAATAGCACATCTGCTGATTTTGTATCTGTATCCTCTAACACAAGTAGGAGTTTAATAAGTTCTGAACTCAAGTAGATTCTCCTCATTGAAATGCAGTGAACAACACCGGATGTCTCAAAATATATTGATTAGCTCTTCATGTCACAGTAAGTTGAAGATTAAAACAGCATTTTCTAATGGTGATTTTTCTTTTTTGTCTCCCTGGAGGTAGAAAACAAATTGCAAGAGTCAGCCTAAGAAAACATCCATTCTGAGAAGCAATTTATTGTTTAGATGTTTCCAACGCGAATTGCTCTGTTGAAGAGAAGTTGGCTTTGGGTTTTTGTGGAGCTCTCACTTGGTTCTAATATTTTATAATTCCATTGTTGACATAAACACATCAAACTGAATATCAGGAGCTCACTGTGAATGGATGCTCTGCCAGGGACTGGCATTATGACCAGCTGAGCCTAACTAGCTTTTAAATTTTATTAGGCACAAATAGTGCCTAATAAAATCTTAAATTTTCACCAGATGACGGTAAACACTCTAGGATAATAAACTGGGATGGTATGCCTCCTAGACTCCAATCACACTGGCCTTCCATAAAAGTCCTTGAAGTTTCCATGGTCTCTTCTGATACTGGAGACTTTCATATGCTATTCATTCCCTCTTCACTAGTGACACCTCAGCTCAAGAGGCACTTCCCTAGGAAAAGTTTTCCTCTTTGTCTGATCATGTCAAATCATTCCATTAGTGGTTCTCATTCATTGCATTATATTCCTTTTTTTCACAGCAGTAGCCACAGGTATAATTTTTCTTTTCTTTTTTTTTAAAGGAAAGGCACAGGCAGGAATGCAAGTGAGTAGGCAGGCAGGCAGGAAGAGAGAGAAGGAAGAAGCATTTTATTTTATTTTTATTTAGTTGTTCACATTGGTGTTCTCCCCAGACCTGGGATTTGAACTCAGGTCCTTGGGAGGTACGTGGACTGCACTCCTTTGGAGGTGGCTGACATACCCACTACTCTACCAGGGAGAGCCAGGTGTGAATTTCTATGAGTATGATCAATGGATTGATGTCTATCTCGCAAGGGAGCATTTTTGGTTTTGCTTATTATTGTATCTGTATTCTTGGAAAAGAGGTGATGCTCAATAAACATCTAAAAGATGTTTCTGAAGGCTGTTTAAGGGAGAAGGTGACCAGTGAGTCTTATTTAGAGGAGGTGTCAAGCTATGCTAGGAAGGTGAAAAGTCTCTGAGCTCTCCATCACAAAAAGGATTTTGGGAGTGTGGTAAGGATTTTGGGAGTGTGGTAAGGAAGTCACTTTCTGGTGACAGTGGAAGAGCAAGCAGTGAAATTGGCCTCCATTTGACAGGTTAAGAAGAGAGGAGTCAGGAATGTGACTGGTAACAATCCCGGGTAAGGACTCATAGCCAAATTGTGACATGAAGAATACTAACAGTGAGGCTTCCATGGTGGGCACCTCCTGAAGAAACCAGGACTACATAAAAATAACCAACGAAAGTTCATTGCTTTCACTTGATCAGCAAGCAGATCAAGAAAGAGCAGACCTACTTCCTGGAGCAAAAGGAATAATGACACAGGGAAAACAAAGCTCCTAAATTTGATTTTCATCTTTATCTAAAAGAAGATCTTCCTCAAGAAAATGAGTAGAATAAATGTAAATATGAAACTTAATTCCCATATAGATGAGGTAAGAGTAAGAGTCCAAAATTCTAGTCGCAAATGAAAGACATTTGAGAACCCTGTGGTATTAGAAGAAATACTTAGGAGGTAGACTGGTCCTGGGAGATGGAAATCAAACAGATGTTGCCACAATTTACAAATTGGAGAGGTAGATATCAGATAACGATGACTCCAGCATGTGGTGCTCATCACTTACCCAGCACACATTTATTTGGAAAGAGATGACTTATGGATTCCTGGACACAGTAACAAAGCTCACAAAGGTGGCCTCACCATGGGCTCTAAGCAAAACTAGGCTCAGCTAACTTCAGACCACACAGGTATCTGGAATCAGCAAGATACCCGTCCCTGATGGTCTCTTAGGATCCCTGTGGGAAACCAGTCAGATGATGTTAGAGATGGTATATCCATGCAGACACAACAGCTGTGTTCAGAGATAAGTCTAACAATCTCACTTTACAGGGAGATGACTAATCTTCCTAAATTACGCAGTTTATTTTCTCAGTTTGAAGAGAAATCAAAGGTGATTTTCTTGAACAGTTAATGTGCTATATAAGATAATATGTGAGGTCCAGTGGCTGTTAGTCTCTGAGGGCCAGTTCCACACCTGATAAAGGGGAGAGGAAAATATCACAGCACACACTTAGAATTTTCGAATTATCATGTACCCCTGAATCCAGCATGCCATGAGCTGCATATGGCACAAAGTGGTCAATCTCCTAAATTGAAAAGTTTGTGTTGAAATGGGCTGTGTGTTCAAGGGTGACATAGCAAGAAGGGATCAACATTTAAACTGTGTTCTTCTATGAATGCTTCACCCAATGTGTTTCAGATAATTTCCTCTTTTGTCAAAAACAGCAAATGCAATGTCTTTGGGAGTTTGAGGTGGAGACATCCATATGACTCAACTTCCCTTTAATAATAGAGCTTGCGAAACATGCTAGAAATAGCACCTGTGCTGCTGGCAGGCAAGTAAATGGGATGCATGCCCCATTGTTTCCGTAACTGTTCAATAGGACTTGACTCTGGAATTATAGTCAATGCCCATATACATTATTCATGAGTACTATCTGGATACCCAATCAGCCAACACACCTAGGACAGAGGAATGAATTGTCTTATTTCCCATAACAGGCAACTCTGCTTACTTCTCAGTACTCCCATGGTCTCTGGGCTATGGCAGGCTCCAGACCTCCCAATCCAAGGTGTACACCCTTCTCTTGCTATTTACCCCAGGAACTAGGCTCTGTTCTTCTCTGACTTTGAGTGAACATATCTGAGAATCAAGGCTCATAAATGTAACCGGCCCGTCTCCTGTCACATGAGGCACAATTGGCTAAGAGACAAAAGAAAGTCACATCTGAGGAATCAGAGACTCCACCTTCTAAAGTTCCTATGGACAATGACTTGTAGATGGTACCACCTTTGCAACTTGCTGGATAATAAACAAACTGCTTTGGATGGGGGTGGGGGAACTACCACAAACAAACCAACCATTAACAACTCTACTTGTATAGGTCAGGGGTATCATCCAGGGAGATGATTTTAGCTCCAATGAAGGCCAATCCAGGACATGTACCGTGAACGAGAGTATCTGATGCTTCCAAGTTTCTCACTTTGCTCTCTAGATCAAATTCACACCCTCTATGACCCAAATGTGCTCTTACTGCCTTTTATAATTCCAAGGACTTGACTTTCAAAGGCTCTGATCTTAAGCCAGTGCCGTGAATGGAATTAAATTATCCCGTGAAACAAATTCACAGAATAAAAATAGCATTTGAATCTATCCTAATTAAATGTGTTCCCGTTAAAGTCTACCACATCAGAGTTCTGCACATGGGATTCAAGTTGAAGAGTGAATTAAATTCTCTGCATTGAATCACGGATACCAAGAATTGAAATGAAACTTCTCAAGATGTGGGCTGATACGGTTTCATCAGAAACTACAGCAAGTTACATATCCACTTCCATATTTTGAGAGAAATGCAACAAATACATGGATCGACAGTGGTACCGAACACAGGAAAGCCAGCTGGCTGCCTCCCATCAGTGTGAGGCTTAAATAAAGCCTGAGAGCTTTACTGTTCAACAAAGTTAGTTTAGGCCCGCTGTTTCCCCACCTCTATAGCTTGTCTGTGCGCCTTTCCCAATTCAACCCTGAATAATAATGTCAATTTTGTTGTGAGCTCACAAATAATATTTAGCAAAGCTAATAAATAATGTATTTGAATCAGGAAATTCTCATCTCAGCATTCATATTCTCAGAGGAAAGCAAAACTGCATCTCCAGAGGTATAAAAAAAAGTATTTGTGGCAGCTAAGTAACACTGTGACTTAAAGAACCAGAGGATTCTGACAAAAGAAAATAATGGAAAACTTTAGGAATAAAAACTGTCCAATACTATTACATTTCCCACCTTACCCATGCTTCTGACTAACAAAGTTTCATCTGATATCCCTTAAGCACTAAGATCTACGAATGTCAACAGGATTTTAAGTCCCCTCAAAGTCAGGTGTATTATGACCAAAAGATCATGCTATGAAATGGAACCAAAAAATTTGGGGAGACACAAATGAGAAATATCATCAGCACAATGGACCCCATGACACTTCACCTCTTAGCTCCCTCATTAACAAACCCATCTGACGGTGATTCTTATAACTGTAACTTAGGGCAAAAGTATTACCATACTCTTCATTTTAAGCATGAACTCATAAAATGGATTGGAACACTTTGAATATTTTAACAGCAAAACAGAGCGATTCCATGCTTAACAACTTGGCCACAATAAGCCTTCGCAAGCCCTGCTTGAAGGAATCCATGAACAGTCTCTTCTTGAGCAGTTTTAGTGTACGAGAACTCTTAATCCCCATGTTATTTATGTATTAAAACAGACACTCAAACCTCTGTGACTGGAATTCTAAAAATGTTTCAAGTGATCACCATGAGAAATGGAAGACTGGAATACGCTGAGAGCAAAGCAGGTGAATTAGAAGTTACCCGTAACTCAAACTCACCTGTAGATGATCCCTTTCTCATGGAGGAACATGAGTGCTGAAATGATTTCTGCAGCATAGAAACGAGCTCGTGCTTCATCAAAACGACGAGACTTCTGAATGTGGAACATCAAGTCGCCCCCATTCACAAACTCCATCACAAAAAATAGACGATCCTGGATACAAACAGGAGAGAATCCAAAGTGGGGAGCAATTAGCCTGGAGACCAGTCAGTATCCTGTGCCCTGGGGAGAAGGAATGGTCAGGGGAGCCACACCTGGATCTTCTTTAGCAAATTCCACACAGCCTTGACTTTTAATTAAAAGTAAAGTCATCAGAAGCCTGGTTCTAGTTCTAGTTCTTTCTGGCACCTTACACGCCATGTAACTTTAAATAAAACTTTGTTTGGATTAGTAAAGTGAGAATGAGAATATTACCTCTATCAATATTTATAAATTAGAAGAGACTGACATAAGTAGAAAGGAACTTGGCTTTCATTTGGAACATGTAGGGTTCATCACAGACAGTAAGGGACACATAACAGGTTCTTTAGTCGTTCCACCTGAGCCTAGATCATATAAAAGGGGAAACATTTTACACATATCAGCCAACTAGAAATCTCATGACAGCCTCAGTTACCTAAACTTAGAACATTCTGGAATCAGGAGCTGAAACATAAAGACAAGTGAGATGCCATCTCCACCCTGAAGGAACTCTCAGCCCAGCAGGAAAGATGGACTCTCGAAGTTACTAATGCTGTGTGTACTGAGAACTGAGCAGAAGGTGTGAATAAAATGGTGTGCAAATTAAGACTGCTTAACGAAAGAATGTGTCTCAATTAAAAAGAAGTCTCTCCAAGATGACAGAATAAAATATTTTGTTTCAAGTACCTCAGCAGATTTCTTTACTCCTTCCCATTAACACATAAGAATTGCTGGTTGACCAGGTGCTGGGGACCCAATAGAGAGAACAGACATAAAACAGACACAGCTTCTATTCGTATAGATTCTGGTATGAGAGAGACACCTTTTTTTAAGTCTTATAAATAAGTGTGTATTTTTTATTCTTATAAATTCTGTAAAAGCAGCACCTGGTCATCTGCTTGGGGGTCAAGGGGATCTCTGAGCAAGACACCTGTGAGCCAGGAAGCAGCTAGCGGTCAGCCTTTGTGGGGTTAAGAGGGTGTGAAGTCATTTTGTAAGGTAATTGATATTTTACCAATTTACAAAGGATGTGATACATGGAAGCATCTTTATCTGTGGTTTGACATGCCACCAGCTTTTCTTGAAGTGTTATCATGTACTCACAACTAAATGGTGGACAGAGCACACATATTCTTGTCCAACCCCCAACTCCCTGCGGTTTCATCAGGCCCATTCCTATCAGAAGACACTACAACTTAAGATTGTATGTAAGACCTTAATTGGAAGGGAAAAACAACCCCTTCTCTGCTCATGAGAAGCAAGAATTTAAGAGGGAAGAAGGAAAGGTAAGAGCAATACAAATGAAAACTGAATGACAATACCACAATGCCTCAGGCTGGTCACTTTAAGGCAGCAGAAGATGAAATGCAGCAAACTTTCTGGCAAAGCTAGCAGCCTTCATTTGAGTGCCACTGATAAGGAAGAGGCAGAGTAGGTCTGGGCAAGCCTGGCTGAACATCGTGTTCAGTTTCTCCCATGAGGAGGCCTGGGGGAATGAGCAGTTTAGCAGAGGGGGTTGGCGTGGGGGCGCGGGCAGAGGGCAGAAACTGACAGTAGCACCTCAAAGAGCTGCAGCCACAGGGTCCCCGACGAAGACTCAGGTGGTAGAGCCACCCCAAACCACCAGGCAAGGAGGTTACTTTTATACATTCTATACATCTTTGCTAACTGGCCTGTTCACCTTCTTCATGGATGTGACTGGCAGTCACATGAATTCCATTAAATACCCGATTACTGGAAGTGGGTCAGTTGGTAAGTGACTATTCCTTAGGTTGCCTGAGATCAGTGTACGTGACAAGAATTTCTAAGGCAGTGGGCATTAAAAAATGAGGGTGTTCCGAAGGAAATTTCATCCATTTCTAGTTCTCCACCCCTCCCCCCCAAATCATTCTCACGTATCAAGTCTGAAAAACCAGATCCTGGGCTAAATTCCAGATTTTGGGGGTGGAGATACTGCTTTCCAAGGTCTCTCATTCTCTTTTGGCTGGGTCCTGCTCTACACCCCACCCTGGAGGTAGATTCTCAGATGACGGCAGTGCACATGTGATGCACAACCAGGAGGTCACAGCTTTAGAACTGCGAATACGTGGGCTTCTTTTCATTCAGTCTCCTTTCTAAACCCTGTCTGGCACCACCTAGAGCAGAGGGCACAACTCAGAGGTCCCAGCTCTATGAAATCTTGCTGCAAACAAGGTGAGGGAACAAGCTGGCAGAGACAGAATGACCATTTAATGAAAAGCAATAAAAGCAATGATGTGTCTGATCAAATAATCAAGACACGTGGTAGAAAAATAAAAACATGTTTATCAGGGTTCATCAAAATGTTTTTGCTGGGTGGAGGCACTCTGTTTACATGCATTTCTGTTCAATCTATTTTTAAATGCCTTCTGCAGAGACACTTAAACATTTGGCAGCATTTTCTCCTAGATTTCTTCTTTAGGGGAAGTGATAAATGACAGAAATCACCAGCGTTTAGCAAAGAAGATCCACTCATCATTGGGTGGTGGTGGTATTGTGTGAGTGAGTAAACAATCATTAGCAGCAATAAAATTTCATTAAAGCATGTCCTCAGGTAAGCTTCTAGAAAGTGCAATAAAGAGAAGCTGCTGCTGTTGTGACAGTGTTTTCAGTTAAAAGATCATAAGTGTGCAATATCATATGATCCAATTATCCCATTCCTGGTATTTGCTGAAGAACAGAAAAAACTAATTCAAAAGGACACACTGTCCCTATGTTCACTGCAGTGCTATTTACAATATGACCTAGAAACATCAATATAGATCTGGCAACAACCTCAGTGCCCACAGACAGATGAGTGGATAAAGATGTGGTCTACATACACAAAGGACTACTACTCATCTATTAAAAACAGTGAAATTCTACCATTTGCAACAACATGGATGGACCTAGAGGGAATTATGCTTAGTGAGATAAGTCACACAGAGAAAGATAAATACCATGATTTCACTTATAGATGGACGATAAAGAAATAAATTAAAATGCCTTTGACTGACAGAACAGTAGTTACCGGGGGGAAGGGGCAGGGGGGTGGGAAAATTGGTAAAGGGGTGAACTGTATGATGTTGGATGGGAACTAGACTATCAGTGGTGATCATAAAGTTCAATGTACCGATGTTGGAAATATCAAGCTGTACAACTGAAACTTTAAAACAAAGAGAAAAGGTCGTAATCGTAAATGTGCAGAATTTCAGTTACAGCCAGAGATATGCACAAAAAGGACAACAAAAAATCCCTGCATGGTGAGAAGTCCGCTGAAGATGGTGGGATCTGGGATGACACTGATTTCTTCTCAATACTTTTCAATATCTCTAAAGGTTTAGCTATCAAGTGTGTATTACTTTTTATTTTTTAAGTGAGGGCAAAAATGAAGGCAGGGAGGCAGAATGAGGAGGAAACAGCACTTTAGTTCTCTTATTTAGTTATACAGCATGGTTGTTCTGTCTAGTCCGGAGACACTTAGGAGGTACGTGGACTGTGCTAGGACAGAGGCAGTGGACCTAACTCTACTCCACCAGGGTACAGTGTAGTTTATCAATAGAAACAAGCCAGCCACATGTGCTTCCTCCGCATTTTTCCAATGTTCATCTGAAAGATGAGGCAAGGTGAAGTTGTGGTTTTGAGGTGCAGAGAGTGTTTATGAGGCAGGGTGAGAAGTGAAGCCAATCCCCATCCCTGTCACCCATTAGTCAGGGCCACTTTCTCCCTTGGTGGTCTTTCTGATGCTTGAAGTAACCCAGACATCAGACTTGTTGGGATGACATCCAAAATGAGACCCAATCGACTCTGGTTTGGGCCCCAGGGTCCCACAGCTCCCACACATAGGTGAGGGCAGAGGCATCAGCCCACAGGGCAGGGGCACCAGGGAAACGGGGTGGGGCGGGTGGATGTTGAAGAAAACTGCTCAGAGGACCTTATGCTCTGGCCCTGAAGGACGAGGAAGCTGGATTCGGGCTGCACTGGGGACAGGGAGTGGGCAGCTGACGTGGCAAGTATGAGGCAGGAGGTAGTAGCTGCAAAGGGAGACAGTTGCTAGACGCCGTGGCTGTTGAGTCTGGGGCATCACTAGTATATCTGCTACTTTCATAACTGAATGTTGGCTGGAAAGAGCCAAAGGCTAGTTAGGGGTGCTTCCTTCCACCCACCCCAGACCCCCTACTCCGGAGCACAGCAGGTCCTCTGTCTTGTTAACATACATGTCCATTGCCCTATTGGTCTTTACTAGAATTAAAGGCCCAGTGTCTGGGCTACAACAGGTGGCAGCTATGGGGCTTTGAGGTGAACCTGTCTTTCAAGTTGCCATGAGTCACTTCTGGGGAAAGCATTTCTAAATCCCAGCCCAGGCAGTAATGGCAAAGATGAGTTTCTGTACCAAAGCCTGTTAAGATGTTCATTCCGTTTTCTGAAGTCTAATTTCCTAGAAACTGAGCCTTCCCCAAACCGTTGGTTCCTCCAGGTCAATTCTGTCTCCATGATAGGAAACATAATGCCCAGACTCTGGTTTAACCTCATGTCTAAAGCCAAGAGGCCCAGCCTTAGCCTGTCCCTTCTCCTCTCTGGTGTCCCTGATCCGACCAACCACAAATGCAAGCCCTTAGCAAAGGGTGAGGAACACCAGGAGGAATGTTAAAAAAAGGCCGGAAATCCCTTGCCCCACACCCACTGCTGGTGTGCATTACAGGAGAGGGAGGCCTGGCTAATAATAGGATTTGTCATCACTTTCCCAGCTCTGTTAACCTGCAGCAGCCTGGGGCCAAATCTGTCCCAGCTATCAGCTCAGGCTGTCACTTCCTCAGGCTAACAGGGATAAAATTATCCCCTAAACAGATAGTGGCTGTCAGTATAAGCAGCACACAGTCCCTAAAGTGTGTTCTTTAGGAATTATACCTGATGGAGAACTGCGTGATGGAAAGTTAGACAAACATCTGGGTTGATGAAAGTGCTATGCCAAGATGGTAGCATGGAAGATGGCACAGCCTTGGGAGGGTGACGGTAGAGAGCACAGGCCTGAGATGAGACCCTTGGGGCCAGTGCGGTGGACGCTTTTGAAGCATCTGTTCACCTCCTGGGGATCCTTCTTCTCAGAGGATTGCTCTGGCACACCGATGTGGCTAAACGCTGAACATCCCACACACGGTTAGTGACCATGGGGTGTCCCCCACGCCATTTCTCAGGAAAATGGAAGTGAGATGGAGCAGTTTTCATTTAGGCTGTGCTGTGCATGGAAATGGAGGAAACACGAAAGAGCGCAGACGTTTCTCTGTGGTGTCAGCATGTGAATGTCTGGTGCAACAGGGTAGTGCAAGTGTGGCTGGATGGATGGACGGATGGATGGATGGATGCATGGACGGACGGAAGGATAGACAGATGGATGAGGGGGGAAGAATAAAGTAGAACCATAATGAAGCAGAGATAAGAAAGCAGGCAGCATGAATGAGCTGAGAAGGGTTCCTCATGGCTTTCCAGTTTCAGACCCCTGGCCCATTTGGTTCCATGAGACTCCCTCTTGTCTCTGAATATTTTCACGTCTCCGTGTCTGCATGACTTTGGCTAAGTCATTTCTGTTGCTTGTAGTTGGGAACATTTTAACTGAGACACACAGCAATTATTAAAGGGCAGGTTTCCTCAGCTATAAATCTGCATAATCCACCTCCAGAGAGTGCGTGAGGATGAAATCAGAAGCACAGGGCCCCACACATCACTCAGACCAGAAGGAAACTTCAACAAAGAGACAAGCTACCGTTTTCACTCCAACACACAAAGGGGCTAAAGCTAAATTTGGGACCTAGTGCCCAGGGCCCAAGTCCCTGGCATGAGAGCAGTGCAGTGCTACAGCGAGGACCATGGGGCCAGTGTACCTGAGATGCAGCAGTAGCTCTGGCTGTGCTGCATGTTTCCCATTTTCAAAACCCTCATCTGCAAGATGGGGATAATCAGATGACTGGACTCGCAGGTTTTTATGGAGGAAGTGATTTAAGCTAAGACTTTCACACAGCGTGTAGCACACAGTAAGTGCTCAGTAAATGCTAGAACATTATCGCCTCTGCTCAACACCCCACCCCGACACGGCGCTCTGACACAGGCAGGAGGGGACTGAGCTACCAGCTGCGGCTGCAGAAAAGCAGTGTCACTCAGGGGACTCCCGGATCAGCAAGAAAACCGGAAAAGCCACTGCAGCAGCAACCTGATTCTCAGTACCGGACTGGAATCTAGAGGGTTTAAGAGGTCAGGAGAACTCCTACACCAACTACTGACTGGCATTTCCTGATACAACATGGTCATGACCTTGACCTGGGAAGGACTTTTCTTTCTCAGAAGTGATTACTAAAGTAAGGGGTTCCAAAACTAGATCTTGGATAACCAACACACGTTAACAAAAGTTTCTGTCCTATTAAGTTTCCTAACATCAGATAATTTGTATTCTCTATTTTAAGAGCTTTATAATAATCACCACATAAATAGTATTATTTTAAAGCAAATGTGCTCCCCTATGGACTTCTTGCTATTGTTATTCTCCCCTTTCTATAAAATTAATTCATTCTTATAAACAGATTGAGGAAGGTATATATGTTTAAAGCTAGAGTCTACAGTCTCTGCAATGTGCAGATGGCTATCTCATTTGAAGATAATACTTACAGTCAAGATGCGAATTTCCTTTTGGAAATAATCCAAAGAATAGAAACGACATTGAAAAGTAATGAGTAACTTAGCTATTGCTTTAAGGAGATAGTAAGCTGGGAGCCACATAGGCACTTGCTGACCTAAGTTCTAAGAACTGCTTTGGAATGATTTCTAAATGAAAAAAAAAACATATCAACCTTCTATCAAAAGCTACAGAGTGCCGCTGAGCAGCTGCAGACAAGGACGAGGAAAATTCCAGTAACAGACTAAACTGTGCGAAATTCCTCATAAGGACCTTTCCCTTTATGACTTTTGCCTGATGAGAAGTCATCTGCAGGGTGAATAGGGAATCAAATCAACAGGAAACAGTTACTGACGTCAAAGAGGTCACAGTGGAAAAGCACCCGCATGAAGAAATCTGATTGCATCATGCTTCAACTGGAAACAGCTTGAATTTGACCACATTAAGAACAATTACAAAGGCTTCAGAGATAAAACAGGGAATCTAATGGCTTCACTTCGGGGTACCTTATCATCTTGCACAGCCCAGAAGAGATGAGAAGTTGATTTAACCACCCAGCAGTCCGTCTGTCAAACCCACTGGCATGATACATCCCGTCTGACCTCAGACACTCGTCTCTGGGGAAGTGAAATGTAACTCCAATGTAACAAGCCCTTAGGAACTTGTGCTTCATATCTGTAAGGACGCAGAGCTCTTTTCAAAGCCCATGTGTTTTCCTGGTAAGCTGGGCACATTATGGCCATCTCTTGCAATGAAACTTGACAAGGCCGACTAGTCATTAAAACCAGATCAGGGAAACAACAAGGCAATCTAACTTGTTCATCACATGGTAATGTAACTTGGCCAGGATGTTCTGGAAAGGCTAAGCAGCAAACCTACGTTCAGGGTTATTGCAAAGTTGAAGCACAAGTCGTCTCTTCCTGGCAAAGCCACGGTTGGTGGCTCTGGTCCACATATATGCGGCCCATATGACTGTCCTGGGCTGTGCTAGCTTTGAGCATTTGTTCTTTTTTCTATGGGGGACCTGCAACTTTCGAAGGCAGAGCCCAGATGCTTAATGATGCATCCCTAGTGCCATTAGGCATGGTGACTGGACCGTGGTGAAGGTTAATAAGCACTTGGGGAACTAAGATGACAGGAAGCTATTTGTTTCCCAATAAAGTTGAAACTAGAACATTAGAAAAGCTGAAACAAATTGCCAAGATTAGTTCTCTCTCTCCACCTTTATGTACATAAAATGCAATACAAATGAATAAAATTGTTCATGGTTGAAGTTTGTGAAAGAGGCAAGTCTGCCTGACGCCACTTCATTTCCCTTATTTGTAAAGCTTGTTTTTTTCTGTTTATGAAAGTAATTACATGTTCGTAGTTCAAGTGTAATTACAAAGTAAACACACAGAAAACTGAGGGAAAAGGAAATAAAGAAAATGAAAATAAAATCAGCCGGAATCTGAAACCACATCGAGAAAGAAGTCTAAAAGCATGGAAACAAAACTATTTATGACCTGTAGTGTCCAAAGATCTGGAGACTTCAGGGTGGTTAAGAAATTTACAAGGAGATTTTAAATAAAATTGATTCCCCCTCGTGATTCCCCCCATATGATACTTAAAACTCTGTATCATGTTTAAAGAAGAGAAAAACATATCCTTCCTTTTGTACTTATGTTACAGAATATTTCCTGATGTACAAAACCACGATTTTTTAACAACTGAATAACTGGGAACAATTCCCAGGACTTCTGATTGAGTCTGGAAATAAAAAAGACATGGTATTAATAGCCGAGTCTCTATATCTGACAGATAATTATTATTAGTCTGAGAAAACAGAAAACTCTGAAAGCAGATTACTGCTAAGGGAGCAGAGTATTTTAATCTTGAATTAAATTTACAAAGTAAAATACTGAATTTAGATTCACAAAGAAGGTATATTCAGTGATTATTCAAATGGGTTACTTCCTTAAAAGTATGCACAATAGCATTTCTTAAAATCTTATTTCGCCTCGTAAAATGGGTTATAAAAATTTATAAAATCTTATGAATATTTTGGTCCAAACACCAAACAGGAACTATAATATCTATTGAAGATATATATATAAAGAGTTAGGCATATCCTTTTTATAGAGTAAAAATACCATTTCACTAATAGAGGTTCCTAAGTTTTGCAGTATTTTAAAGAAGCCAAGATTTCATCTCTTTCCCTGATCTGGGGAGGAATTAGATATTTCCCACCACTAGAGGAGATTCTGGTTCTAGTTTTCTGATTTAACTTTTGCCCAGTTAGAGAAGTAGGGAATCCGACCAAGAATATTCCATATCTGCCTCAAAAAAATGCTTGGAAACCACTGGCTGGCAGGGGTCCGTTCCTTCCTCTGATCTATAGGGGGGAGTTGTTTGCTGAAGTCTCTGCCTGCAATGTGCCTTCCACCTGCTATTTAGAGTTTGGTTCATCCTGTCTGGCCACAACACACTCTTCTCTGTGAGATCTATTCAGGCAAATTACTCCCCCACAATCTCTTCGTAAACTTTTTAAAATAATTGGTTTTATTGAAGGTATAATGCATTATAACACTGAATAGTTTTAAGGTGTACACCACAGCAGATTAACATTTATAAAATATAGTAAGCTCACCATTTCAGTTTTCCCTTTACAATTAATCCCCTCCACCCTATTGCCCCCCTCCCCAAACTCTTTCCCCTTCCTGCCTGAATCCTTTGCTTTGCTTTTTTTTTTTTTTGCGGGGGGAGGGGTGGCAGGAGATGCTAAAAGCCTATTACTGTTCAAGTCCGGTCAATGGAATACTATACAGATATAAAAAAGGCAAGCTCCTGCCATTCATAGCATCATGGATGTACCTGGAGGGGATTATGCTTAGTGAGATAAGCCAGAAGGAGAAAGACATTACATGATATCTTCCTAAACTCTTTTTGCAAAATGGGCAAAATATTGATCTTTACTGTCCACTGAGGAAGAAAGCAGCAGACCTCACTTTAAATGTAGGAAGATCAAAGTAGAAGAGGCATAGTTCTAACAAGATGAGGGGCAAAATAATTAGAAATAGATGAAAATGTGTACCCAGGGGCGAGCGCATTGTGGTAACTTTGCAGAGAGGTTTCATTTGGTAAGTGGAGCCCAGGTGGACTTGTCAAATCCCAGAGAGAACAGAGACTGAGATACGACCTCATCCTAGATTCTGTGGACGCTCCGACTGGCTTTGCCTGAGCCCTGGATTCTTCCTTCCGATTTTTCTCCTTTCTGACTTGCCCCAGTCTTCTCCACTCTTACATTCCTTCTTCAGCTCTGCCTCTATAAATACCTCAATTACCCTTTCTCTGGTGCCCAGAGGATCCTCAAGATGCTGAAATCTAGTTTCCCCTCTGAACTGTGTTTCTAAGCAGCACATGCCTTACCACTGGATTTCCTGCAAAGCAAACTCATCTTAGTCCACTTCCCCAGGATTCCCACTGCCCAGAACTCAGGCCATTTCTCTCACTCTCTTTTCCTAAAATGTCCCATCAATTCCACCTTGGTAGTGTTTCCTTGATTCCTCTTCCAGACCTCTCTGTCTTGGAGCCACTGGCCTGACAGGTCACTGGTTTAGCAGCCTTCCCAGCTCTGCTGCTCCCAGTCTTCTCCCTTTGCAGGCAGTCACCACAGAGCCTCTCCTGACAGCAGACCTCATGGTGCTCCCTGACATCCAGTTCTTCACCTCCATGCTTGAGTCTAAGCACCTTAGCGGAGGAAGTCAGACCCATCAGGATTTTGCTTTTTCTTCACTTGCCACATTTCCTCTTTTGCAATCCTACTGCCATCAAGTTAACTGGGGTGTCCTGGGCACACTGCCCATGTTAGGCTCTGTGCCTTGGTACTGTTGTTCCCTCTGCCCAGGAGGCCTGCCCACTCCATGACAGAGGCTTTCGCTGCATCCTCAAAGCACAGCTCAGATCATCTCTTCCCTGGAAGGTCTTTCCAACCTCCGCCAAGAACCTAACTATGACTTTCTTCTATCACATGATGTCACATGGAGTCATCAGTCTGTGTTTGGGATAATCATCAACTGAAAGTAGATACAGAGGAGGTGCTTATTTTGTTCTGCCATATGTCTTCAATTCCTACCACATAATCAGTTCCATTAACTTTTACTGAATGGAAATGAAAAGGAAAGCTAGATAGAGTATTTCCATTCAATACAGAAAGGGCCAGTGACTCTAGCGGCTAGGGTCTGCTCTCAATATTTAGAGACCACTAGGTTTTGAAGACGGCATCTCAGATGTCTGTATCTTAAGAAGAAATGACATTTCCATGCCAGGAAAAGAAAATAGCCGGTTTGCTTGCCTCGCCCTCCCAGCCCCCATTGAAGCTCACTTTGTATAGTTATCAGCACATTCTTCTACACCAGTTGAGAAATGCTTCTTAAAGTTTTGATGATCTCTGTAGAATCTAGTCATCTCCACCACATAGGAGTCTGACACATAGGTAGGCACCCCTTTAAATTCAGGATTTTCCAACACTATGCAAATTGGGATGAACAAATGTAGTTCAAGTGTCTGGGTTAGTCCTGGTGGAACAGCACATGATTACTTACCTGCTGTCAATAAAGGCCTAGGGTCAACTCCTTAGGAAGATAACTTGGGAGTTTCATATTGATAACTTTAAAAAATGCAGCAACAATTCAAGTGTCTAAACATTCATGCAGGTTAGTTAATTTTGAGGTAGGAAAAACAAACCCATTAAACTCATGCTTTTATAGAATACCTTCTGTTGAGAAAGAGATGATCATGTCATAGTAAATAAAAAGATCTTCTCTAAAAAGAAAGAAAATCATCAAGATGCCATTGATTCAATGTTTCATTGGTAAAGTGGAAGTTGGTGGAAGCCCAAGCTGCACTTGCTTTTTAACAACCATTTCAAGCATGTACGCACTGAGCTAATCTTCGGCTCTCTGGATGCCCAGGCACTGATCACTGTGCTCCACTGCAGCAGACGCCCTGTTTGCAACGGCTGGCAAAGCACTAATCCTTGCTTGTGTTCAACGGATCCCGGGCACTCGGCTGCCCGCTCCCTGAAAACACCACAGTGTGGTCACAGGTAGGTAGTAGGAGCCCCCCAACAGGAACTCTACTACAAACTCAGAAAAAAAACTCCAGAACTTAAAAGTTTATGAAGAAGAGTTAACATGCTTTGCTTTTGCCCCTGTAGAAAGTGTTCTTCTAGCTTACTTGATTTCTCAAATCTAGCACAGTCCACCTGACGTGCCTGTAAAGAAGTTGTTTTTAACTGGGAGGTTCTTCCCCAGGGAACATTTGCACTGTCTGGAGACATTTTTGGTTGTCACGAGGGAGGTGCTACTGGCATCCGGTCGTGCAGAAGGCCAAGGGTGCTGCTCATCCTACAAAGCCTAGGACAGCCCTCTCAACAGAGAATATTCCTGGCCCGGGTGTGATTAGTGGGCAAACCACATCACACTCTGCAAATACGGGTGGTTTTTTCATATTGAAAATTCATCAACCATGTTGATTGTTACAATGATTTGAACTGTCGGGGAGAGTAGTCAAGTGGAGGGGAGAAAGCTCTGACCACTGTGGGAGGCACTTCCTGCCAATGCTCTGCCCTGAAGCCCAAGTAATGAGGGACAAACAGACTTAGATGAACAGACCTTCACTTCTAAACCAGAAGAGAAACTGAACCAGTCTCTAGGTCAACTCCACCGTATCCGCTCCTATTTTATAGGCTATGTCTGACTCATCTTGAGCCACCTTTCGCCATGGTCGTCGTGTAGAAGGTCTGGGCTTGTTGGGGGCACCAGTCAGTCCTCATTCCAAGAAGACTGAGGAGACTACAGCTCAGAGACCCCTGGGAACGAGGGGGCGAGCAGTGGGGGGACAAGTAAGCAGGCGAAGACACTTGCACGGAAAGGGAAGAACACGTCCTGGGGAGGAGAGGAGGCTTTCTGGAAGCACTTTCCTCTTTTGTGTTGGTGGGGAATTATATATAATAAAATGTTAGTGTTTAAAACACCATATACTCTAAGAATGGAATTAAGAGGCTCTGAGAAGAGTTCCAAACTCCCTGCATGACACCTAGGCGGTAAATCATTACAGATCATCCTAAAAGAGGGAGTACAGGCGTGAGCTCAAAATGCAGTGGGTTCTTTTGCTATACAAATATACTAAAAGTTGGATGCTTTGCACAGAAAGGAAACAGGAACTCCCTGGGTGGCCCTGAAGGGCACACAGAGCATGCCAAACCATCTAGCGGAGCCGAGTGGGTTTGCTGAGACTGAGCCAAAGTGTGAGCTGACACAGAAGGCAGGAAGAGGAACCCCGCAGGAGAGTGGAGTCAGTTTTGACGGCACATGGGCTAATATGGGGGAGGCCTGGTGTCCCTGCAGCCTGTGTGGGGACTGTCAAGGAAGAGACCAGGCTACCCGGTGGGATGGGGAAGACTACAAATGTCAGCCGTAACCAAGAGAAGCAAGCTGGGCTGCTGCTGTTCCCACGATGCCTCCTGCATTGGCCCACAAGCCCAGGAATGTCACAGACCCATCACCAATCGGAGGCCATGTTAACGGCTTGAGTCACTCATGCCCCTAATGATCTCCACAGGGTCCTAAATTCGCTGTGTCCCATGTAAAAAGAAGGGAACATACAGATGTAAAGGAAGCTTCAAGACCTGCCCCCAGGCTCCCTTCAAGCAGATGTCTGCTTTGAGCCTGTCCTACGTGGAACTCCTGAAACTGTACCATGACCAGCCCACCATGGAGGGTCAACAGCTGATCAGACATGAGCAGCATGGTAGGACCCAACGTTCCCCAGAAGAACACCAGCTCCATGAGGTCAGGGACTCCTCTCTGTCTTGCTCACTGCGGCATCTTCAAGGCTAACAGGCAAGCCTGAAGGCTGGAAGGCACTTGGCGCACATTAGCTGAACAAATGAACCCCGTGGCGCCTCACCTGTTGTAGGCAAACTTTATAAGCCCACATGGGCTCACTTTTACTGACAGGGATGCTTCTGTCCTCAGAGGCCCGGTGACCTCTGGGGCCTAGAACAGAGGGACGCTGCTGGGTTCTTACCAGTGATGACACAATTATGGAAACTCAAGTATTAGAATACATTCTGGTCTGTAGTTTCTACCCAGAGCAGTTGGGTTTTTAGTACTGCCTGACTGTCTTCAGGGTGGAGTGGACCCACTGCAGTCTCTCAGAGGTATAACTTGGGGCTCTGGCCTGAATGTCCCAGCCAGTCAAGGCAGGAGACAAATCACCTTCCTAGGGAAACACCTGCAGGCCTCCCCAGGCACTGCTTACAGCTCAGATGCCAGTCCGTTTGTTAATCCTCTAGTCACCCTGGGTGCCTTTTGAGGAAGGATTGGCACACAGGGGAGATTGTCTGTCTCAGCCCATTGTTCGCTTCAGTCAGCTTTATTTCTGTAATACCATGATCTATTCACTCTCTGCTATTGACTATACACTTCCATTCCCGGTGTATTAATCTACACCCAACTAGACTGAGACTAAAAGAACCATTTCTTTTTTCTAGCGCTCAGTGGATGGGTCTTCATGAACGTGTTTGGCAGGAAGTCTACTGCATGCTCATTCCTGGCCCTCCAAGCCCCAGGCTTCACTACCAGGCCCTGCTGTGGCAAACGGTCTGTATGGGTAAGTTCCCATCACAGTCGGTGACACCCAGAGCCAAACGTGCCACCACAAAGCTTTGTCAGTCACTGGGCCAAATAGGACCATACGGGACCCTAGTAAGTGTCGGATATGTCAAAGGACATGGCACACAACCTTGAACCATCCCCCCAGGCAGAGGTGGTGGGTCTATACAATCTCTCGGCCATCGATGTTGAGAGCTGGCAATGAGGCCAATTACCACTGAACAAAACCAAACTGAAACAGTATGCCAGGCCTTTTGTTGCACCAAGGATCCTGGCAGTCTTACCCAAACAGAGGGAGCCAAAGGAACAGCTTGAACCTCAGGGTCTCTTATTTTCCATTCATTCTCATGGCCTATTTAGCCACAGAAAGTCAGAAAGCCTAGAAGCCTGACAGGACAGAAGCAACATCCCAGACAATCCCTCCAGAAATCCAGAGGCCTGTGTGCATTTTGTCCCCAGATGGAACACTATTAATAAGTTGGGAACATGCCCAAGTGGGAACCACCACATTCTGGCTCATTTTCTATTTTGATCTGAGCTCCAGTAAAACAACAACAAATGACCCAGAAGCAGACCAAATCGCCTTTGTGGCAATCTCTGCTTAGGGACAGGAAGAAACCTCATTCCAAACAGATCAAAGGAAACATCTTTGAGGTATTTCACAAAAGGCTACTGGACTAGATGTTGGGAAAAAATCACCTTTTTTCCTGTCTAATGACACTATTCTTAGCTGCACATGTTCCAGAGAGCAGACATCTCTATTTGTGGTACAATGGGAATGACCTAGGTTATTAAGCTGAGTGACTTAGTTAAGAATCCATGGTCTGACTCTTGCTGTGTTTCCTGGGACAAGTTATTTAAATTCTCTGGGTCTCAGTTTCTAGATCTTTAAAATGAGGATAATAGTATCTTCCCCTCCCTGGATTGTTCTGGTTATTAAATAAGATATTTCATGCCAAGGGTATTCATGGAATACCAAAATGTACAGTTGTATAGAAGTGGTGGCGAATAGAAGCAGCTAGGACACTGTCAGGATCTCAGTGAAAAGTAGCTGCCGCTGCCAATTCATTCGTCTGCAAAGCCCTTCTGCAAAGACAGTACCAGTTAGACTCCCAAAGTGAATGAGTTCTCTTTGGAACCCTCACGTGTCCGTGTGAGTGAAGAGTCTTCCCACTTGTTGGCCATGGGTAACTCTCTCCTCACCTAACTGTGTCACAGGGTTTCTTTTTCCTTGTCCGAGATGTCACCTCAACTCGGAATACATGAGGTACTGGGCACTCTGGGGCCTGGTGTCCCTTCTCCTAGCCCAGGCTGCCATAGCCAGGAGCTCACTGAAGAAGGGAAAAAGAGAGCTCGGGGTTCAGGGGGCAATACGGGGCTTTGGGAAGGCTGTACCCACCCAGCCCCAGCACACAAAGCAGCCAGAGGGTCACTCTCTGGAGGTATTTCTGGCTCATGACAGAGCAACACAGATTTAGGTAGAGGTGCTTATCTGGAAAAAATCCTAAGGCAGAGATCTTCTTAAAGACAAGGGCTATTAGCTGAGGCAGAAACTGAACTCAGAGCTCTCATGCTGAAGGTCACAGTGTAGTCACCCCACTAAAAAATGAAGATTCACTGCAAGGCCCCAGCACTATTCTGGCTGCCTTGCTTGTCTCTCTGTCTGTCCCTCACATATTCCTTGGTAAATACTGAATACAAAGGAGAAAATTGTACAGGGCAAAAAGAATGTTCTTTTGCACTCATGCTGCCAGATGATTTTCATTACATATTTTAGGCATGATTTAAGTATTGTGAAATAATTTTGCACTAGTTGTGCAAACTGACTGTATTATTTGAGGTGTCAAGATTCCTAGACCCTTATCTTCAAAGCAGGATGCCAGCTTTGCTGACCAGAACTGTGAAGAGTGCTTTCTTCGGAGGAGCTGTGGCCCGGCAGGAACTTTAGGTGCACAGCTGTGCAGACAACCTTTGTAGGCTGACACCTGGGGAACACCTCATCTGTAGCCAGATGTCCCAAAGAAAGAACTGACAGGCAGAGGAGGAATGGGGTAGGTGATAAGCGCCCCAGGTTTCTCTGTCTCTGAGAAAGTGTCTGCATTCTGTGGCCCACCTGAATGCAGCAGATGGTAAAGGCACTCTGAAGTATTTACCTCAAATGAGGCTCTGTGGTAGCTTGTCTCTCCAACAGAGTCCAGTCCTGCAGAGGACAGGCTGTCCATGGGAAACAGGCACAGTGTGTCTTTGTCTTACATTTTCCAAATGGAAACCTTGCTTCCATAAACTATGTCTCAAAACAAAGACAAAAGCATCTGACCTGTATTTACTTTGTGACTCCCTCCCAGCCCCCTACTATCCTGCCTTTGTTGCAGGTCTCAGGGACTCAGCTGAGGGCTCCAGGAGGCCAGCCAGTGTAGAGAGCCTCTGGGAGCCAGCCGGGGGGCGGGGAGATCCGGATTCCAGCCTTTCTTGCCAGGACGCTCAGCTGCTGACACAGGGCTCACTGATTAAGATGAAAGGCGTCTGAGGTGGATTGAACCAAAATGGCAGGGAAGGCATGTCCCAGGCCTGCCCAGGTGCAGCAACCCCCTCCTCCCACTCTCATAGTTAAAGGCATAGAAGCACATCTACAAACTTGGCAAATGGAAAAAAAAAATCATCCAGAATTCCAACACTTTAAAACAATCTGTGATAGTTAATTGGGATAATTTCCTTCTGGTCTTTTTTTATTTTTTGTTTGTGGAGGAGGGGCTGGTTTGCCAATTCACTGTCTTGGGCAGAACCTAACATGGATACATGCTGCGAATCATCGTAAACTCCGTGCTATTTCCTGGCTCTCATCTTCCTGTCCCACAGGTTACTGTGCTGGGTTTGGGGCAAAGGGACTTAACTCCTTGCTGCTTCATTTTAACATTTGGCAGAGTCAATAATAGTACCCATCTTACAGGGCTGCTTTAGGAACTGCACGAAACAAAGAAACATGGGCCATCACAGCGCACTCTCATAAGCACCTAATATCTCATTTTAGAGACCGGGACCTGGCAAGCCAAGCAGTTAAAACGTGCTCATTTACCTGCTGTAATTTCTCACAGTATCTCACATGGCCTGCTCTTCTGAGTTAATTTTTCAATAGCGAATTAGAATATTCACTGAGGGCTTCTGACAGGTGGACAGAGGCACAGTTAATAAATATCATGCTTATTACAGGGGCTGATGCCTTGCAAACCTGAAAAAAGGCATAAACTACAATGTACAATTGTGTATTTCTGTCTCAGCATGAGAAAAACTCTCTTGCTGCTTTCAATTTGGCTTCTACCACTTTAAAAAATAAAGGAAAATTCCTTTTACCTTTTGGAAATATCAACTGCAACACGCAAATTTTAAACCCTTAAATCAGTTCTTAGAGCTCCGGTGGAGAAAGAATCGGCCTGCAGTAACGACTGCCACCTTGTGGTCAAATATGAAAGAGTCCCAAGGAAAAGCAGGTCAATGCTAATAAGGGCTTCATCTGCCGAACGCTGGAAATCCCATGTGGCCACTTACATTTCGGTATGCTGTGTAATTTTATATATTTTTCTGAAAAATTCTGGCTAATACATGCAATTTAGTTTGTCTCCTGGTCCATTCAAGGTTAATTTCTTGTTATGCTTTACCATAACCCGATCTGATTGTTGGTAAACTTCTGACGGCGGCGTCTACAGTGGCACAGGGAATTTCTTTTGTAGGTAAAAGTTCCCTGGAATTGAGTATGGGACATGTTTTTTTTTGCTTATTACAGGAACTTGAAACACCACCTGACCCACCAGTTTGGGTTCACTAAATGCTACCCACTGACTCAGGTTATCAGCTGTTAAGGTCATCTAACCGAGTGTCATAGGACACCACTGCTCTTTGGCTCAGCCCTGGGAGGGCAAGCTGCCTGGCAGACTGATTGATGGAATAAGCAGACTCTATAGACTCACAGGTGGTGACCTGTCCACCCACCAGTCATGTCTGCTTCACAAGCGTGTCCCCAGCCTGAGCTGTCACCCCACTCATCTCCAAGAAAACAGCTGGATGAGGGCCCCAGTCGGCAGAGGCAGAGCACAGGGAAGAGCATGTGAGGCTTCTCCAGGCAGCCGTGGAGGATGGGCAGGGCACGCGCAGGAGCGAATTGGGGGAAAGGTGCAGAGGTTGCATGAGCTCCAGAACCACTGAGGACCCTGGTGAGAAGACCGTGAGTAGCCCAACCCATGAGGGGAAGGAGGAAGGAGTGCAGGGTGACCCCGAAACCTGGCTCCTGCTGATGTGTGTGGGAATGCATGCCGCCTCCCAGCTTCCAGTCTTCCCTGCTCCACACATTCTCCAGGCTGCACGTGTGTCCTTCTCACTCACAAATTGGAACCCAAGTGACACTTAAACATAGGCAAGCCCTCAGCCTCACCCACAGTCACAGAAATGGGCCCTTCAATGGCACCTTTTTCAGGGTGATTTAAATGATAGCAGCTGTGATGGGAGGAGGTGGGGTGGGTTGCGGGGATCAGCCTTTTCACATGTGGTTTGGGAATGGAAATTTAGAAATGCAACAAGCAAGTCAGACTGCCTGGTGTCAACACCTCTGCCATTTGGAGACTAAATTTCTTTGTGCCTCAGTTTCTTCATCTGTATAATGGGAGTGACACTAACAGGACTTACTTCGTAGGAATACTGTAAGGATTAAATGACTGAACCCAGTCTGGTAGGCAGCTGTTATTTCAAGTTTCTATAATAAACAAATATGAAGTGCCTCATAGCCAAATCCAGGGGACTTTTACCTACAAAAGGAAGTTTCTGTAATTCTATGAAGCTGTCAGATGTTCCACCAACAATTAGATTGGGTTATGGTATGTAAGAACAAGCAGTTAACCTGAAATGGACTGGGAGTCACACAAAAGAGCACATACAAAGCCAATAATCTGATACGCCATTCCTCTGCTAAGTTTTTTTCTATTTGCTCTTGAGGCAAAAACCCAAGCTCCTTAACACAGCCTACAAGACCCTCACAGGCCAGCCCTCCCTGAAAGCCTGGTTTCTCACCAGGCCCAGAGCTCCTCAGCTCCACAAGCCGAGTGTCTGGCACCCCTCACGCTCACACTGCTAGAGCTAATGACTCGCTGTTACCCCACAGGGTTTACTCACCTCCACTCTTTGTGCTCACCTAATTATAACTGGCCCTTTACGTTCCAGGTTAGCCATTATTTCCCCCGGAGATGCACAACAGAATCCACGGGTCAGTGGGATGTTCCAACTGCACCTACAACCCTCACGGTCATTGAGACAAGGGACTGTCCCAAGTCCACTTCTCCCAGAATGCCAATGACAGGAAGCAGATTCTGAAAGATTCATGGCAGACTCCCTTGGTGCCCTCTCAGGAGACATTGTCCCTCTTCACTGACAACAGAAGCCCAGTTCTGAGCCCAAGGCTAAACGGACAGCAGAGCGCCCTGCCCCGGGGGATGGGCCAGAGTTGGTGGGGCGCCATGATGGAAAACCAGCTTCTCTCAGCTAGATACTTGCTCTTCACAGTTAAGGGTAAGCCAGTGACTGTTAGGGAGGAATTTTCTCTTCCTGATAAAAGGAGAGTAGCCCGTGCTGCCCTCATGTCTCTGTCTCTACTTTCTGCTTTTGGATGCTATCACATGAGGTGTGATTTAGAACCATGGCAAATGCTTTCAGAACCCAAATGGAAGAGATGCCCTGAGCAACTACTCCAACCCTAATATTGCTTTCACCAGATTTCTCAAGAAAGAAGTATGTATTAAAGAATGAATTTCATCCTTTTTCAAACTGTTTAAACCACAGCTGGTTGAGAAGTCTGTTAACTGTAGCACAAAGCATTCCTACTTGTACACCCTCACAAGGTAGATAGACGAGTCTCAAGAACAGACCACAAATCAAGCAAAAGGTCCATGACTGAGGCCAGGAACAGTGCCTTGCGGTGTCTTAAATCAAGGTGCCCTCTAGACCTACCCTCCTCTGAAGTCTTAGGCCTGGATCTGAACCATTTCAACATTTAGGAGCAGAGCCAAGCCCATATCCCCCAGAATAAGCAGCTCATTACATGTATTCTGTCCTCAGAGTTCCAGAACCTTTGCTCTACAAGAGACTTTTGCAGGGAAAATCTTTTCAATCTTAGGACACATAACTCAAAGTGATTGCTGCCTAGGACCATGTGAAAGGCAGCACTGAGTCCACTGGTTTCCACTTTTTCTAGAAGTCGTCAAACATCTCTGACACATCCCCCAAACATTCTGGCCCTCTGAAATCTTCAAGACCTTATCGTCTCAACTGTCTAAGAAAGGAGGCTGCTAAGGAGGCAGAAAACCTGAGTTGAACGTACCGGGGTCTGAAAGCAGCAGAACAACTGAGTGAGGAAGGGGTGGCTGCGGGCCAAGGACAGGATCCTTTTCTCTGTCATTGTGCATTCCACGTCATCGTCCTGCAGGATCACGTCCTTCTTTAGCACCTTCACGGCGTAGAGGTCTCCAGTTTCTTTAATTCTTGCGAGCATCACCTACGTAAAGCAGAGGGAGGGAATACATGAGAACGCTGTGGTTCCTCGGGGCAGGCACACAGGAGGCAGTGAATGCCATGTGCATGCGCACCAGGAGCCTACGTTAACCCATTGCGCTGAAAGCAAGACTCACCTTCCCAAAGCTCCCTTTCCCCAACACTCGTATGAACTCAAAGCTGTCAATACCAAGTGGACTGGAAGAATTAACCCCGACCCCATTTCCTTCTTTGGTGCTCTCCTTTCCCTGTCGTCTGAGGGTCGATCTGGAAACGAGCTTCTGCAAAGTAGAGTAGGATACATGGAGTCAGCCATGACAACACGGGCAGAGGGCATGTGTAGATGGAAGACTTATTGCAGTTTCAAGACTCATTACAACGTGGGAAAATCAATTCAGCCTGATGGGTGATCAGAGTCTGTCATTCAAAACTATCTCAGCACCAGCTCCTGATCTGTGCCTACTTTATTTGAGAAAATGTCACTGAAAAATATATCTAAGACACCAAATTTCAGTTTGTGTTTAGTATTCAGAATCCAAGTGCGCCATCTAGTGTCTACTTCTTAAAACAGCAGTTTTCTCCTTTGCTCAGAGATCAAATGCCTCTGTAGGGACAAGACAGAATGAAGCAACATAGTTTATATAATACCTTTAATTCTAAGAAAGAAATAAAAATTAGTGTGAAAGTTTAAATAATGAATAAATTTATTAAGAATGAAATTTTAAATATTTATAATCTCCCCTCAATTTTTTTTTACAAATCTCTAATTTTTAAAAATATAATAGTTTTTATTTCCTAACATTTTTAATGTGTATTTTCCATATCTTTACATATCCTTCATAGAACACCCTGGTGGTTTAGCAATTAAGTCCCTTGTTTCTGGCAGGTGTAGTCCACATACAACTCAAGAATGCAGGTGTGCATCCTAGGGTCAAGGGAAACAACCAGGATGAACAGCTAAATTAAAAAAATCAATCCTTCATTCTGCCTGCCTGCCTGCCTGCCTACTCACCATCATGCCTGCCTGCACCTTTGCTTAAAAAAAGTTTTACATGACCCTCAAAAACCTGAGTTTTAACAGCAGCCCAATGTTCTACTTTACGGATATATCATAACTATACACTAAGTCTCCTGCTACTGAAAATATAGACCGCCTCCCATTTTATATTAGTATAAATAAGACCACAATGAACACACCTGCATGCAAATCTTCAAGCAGGGTAATTAGGAGTCTAGGTTCTCAAGTGAGCTCAAACCAGCTATATAACCTAATTCCTCGACCTGGGCAAGCAACTACAGCTCCTGTCCATGATCCAGCTTCCTCTCTCAACAAAGGAGTGTCACAGCACCTGCCACGAGTTCTTATGAGCAGTAAATGAAAGTACACAATACACGCAGATGGGTGCTAGGCACATTCAATTATGTAAGCTGTGCTGCTGAAATGGTTACCACCATCGTCTACGGTCATGCGTGGCTTACTGACAGGGACGTGATCTGAGAATTTTGTTCTTCGGTGATTTTGCCCTTTGTCAGCCTCAGACAGTGCACTCACACAACCCTCAGTGGCACGGCCCACCACCCTCCTAGGCTGCATGATACAGTCTAGTTGGGACCACCACTGCATATGAGATTCATCATTGACCTAAAGGTTGCCAAGTGATGTGTGACTCTCTTTTCCTAAGATAACTTGTAGAAATAGAATTTGGGGGGCCAAAGGGCTAATTTTGAAGACTTTGGTACAGTTAACTTATTCTCTAGAAAGCTTGACCAGCAGGAAATGAGAGATTGTTTCCCTACCCCAAACCGAAAGTTAATATGGCCTCCTCAGTGGGGTGCCTGCCCCCCCCCCCATTGATAGGAAGCCTGACACAGGGGCCCTACCTAAAGGTGAGGTGATCAGCAGGTCTCTACTTTGGAGGTGAGCGCTATCACTGGACAACAGATCCAAGGCCTAACATCCTGGAACTCGACCTATTTAGCCAAATAAAAGCTTACTTGGGCAACTTCTAAGCAATGTTTGTATGAACAGCAATGCACTAGCCTGAAACTATGAGGAGTCTATTTACTCACCACAATAACAGCAGCAAGATTTTTAAAAGTGGGTCCCTTTAAAAACTCAATTGAAAACAATTGAATTTAATAATCTCTCCTCAAGATCCTTAATTAGTTTTTCAGAGAGAAAAATTTTATCAGCTTGAATTTCACTTCCTCTACTTAAAACTTCCCCTGGTTGGGCTGGTACTGGCTAGAAAACTTCTAAGCTGGTGTTTCTCAATCTTTCATTTTTAACCCATTCTTCTCTTTGGACGAACTAATGATTTTCTGTCTCATTTTGGGGTGTGCTGTCAAGTAACAGGTCGTTTGGGTTTACCACTATTAAATATCATAACATTAAAGATGGCTGGTGGAGGAGTGTGCCCTCGTGGCTCTGGCAGCTCAGATGCTGATGCGCAGGCACATGCAGCCCAAGGAACCAGGTTCAAGGCCCGGGACCACGGTGAAAACTAAAATAAACTACTGAATAAATTAAGATGTTTCTTCCTCCTTTTCCTTCCTTCCTTAAATGACTCTTCCTCCTCTCCTTTTTTTTTTAAAAAAAAAAAAAAAAAGAATTGTTTCAAATGACAAAGGCAGTGCCCATTCCTGGAGACTGGGCCCTGACCTTGTTCCCATCATATTTTAGAAGCCCTGGGGCAGGTTGAAACCCTAATCTATGATCTTCAGGAAGAGCCCTCCCAGGCACTCAAAATCCCTCACAGTATCAGCATCCTGTCTGCCTAACCACAGGCGAGCAGACTTGAAGGACTTTGTTGATGCCTTCCCCAAATCAAGAAATGCAGCATCAACACGCCCCTTCTCTACAGGCCGGGGCCCTGCCATACGAAGGAAAAGGAAGTGAGGTGGTCTGGACTACTAGGAACTGACAGCCACTGCACTTCTCCACAAAGCTCAGAGTTTTCCTGAACGGGACATCAAGCCACAACTTTCAGATACGACAGCTGTGGCCTTAGCTGTGTCCCAGTTCTCAGAGCCTGGTCAGGAGGGCAGCAAAAGGACATGGGCCTGATACGTGGCCAAGGTGCTAATGGGTGACAACAGGTGGAGGTCGCTCAGGGAGCCTGCAAGACAAAGCATGTCCACCGACTCCGAGAGCCAGAGGAAGGAACTCCTGTCACTGAACTTGAGAGAGAAATTCACAATCCCTAAACAAAGGCTGCAGAACTGCTGGACTCCCCAGTGTGGAGGGCCTCAGAGACCAAGCTCAGCCTTCAGAGAGGAGCAGAGGAAGCCCACGGTGACTGGTCAAGTGCACTGGGGGCCCCTGCCAGGCGCACGGGCCCTGGATTCCAGGGCTTCACCAGATCACACAGACAGGGAGCCGATATTTTTAATCCTGCTTCTGCTTCCAGCTATATCTGCGTGCTTGTTACTTCTTTCATAGCACTGTATAAAGAATCTTCTTTGTGGACCAAAGCGCTCTTTAAACATGCACTGAATCTGTTGATCGTGTTCACTAAGATTAGGAGCTCTGATTATGTCACATGCACTCATTCGCTCACCACATCTGAAAACGTACAGATGATAACATGTGAAAAACAAAACAAAACATCTCACCGAGGTGGGAGAAATACTTCCAGGCTGGAGGCCCATCCCTGCTAGAGTCTTGGCCAGCTCCACAGCGTTTACCCCACAGTTAGGGGCTACGTTCGCCTGACATCGGATATGTACATTCATCTTACATACTGCAGGGAAGAGGAGGGGACAGACATCGGAAAGGAGCCAAGTCAACGTGTGCTGCAAAAAAAGAACTTTAATTCCTGAGACATTATGACAGAGGAATTTGTACCGGCCGAAGGATGCTGCTGTCTCATAAAATTCAGTGCATACCCCCAATCGTCCCTGCCCCTTTCTCTTTTCTGTTTCGTGCAGAAGCAGGAAGCCTGGCACACTGACGACTCTGCCCTGACATTTTTTTCAGTGTGACTTGATGAAAGACATTCATCTAATTCATATGTCATAATCACTGCTGATGGAACAGCCTGATTCAACACCAAGGTCCAAACGCTCATCACAGAGACACTTCAATCAAATAACGAATCACGCTCACTGACTTGGTGCTTTTGCTCCCATCCCTCGACACAAGGTAGCAGTCTCAATGCCACACACAGATGGCTGTTCAGACAGGATGGAAATGGCATTTTGGAGAGAAAAAGCTCTCAGCAAAGCTTTCTTTCTGAGTATTGTTGAGGTTGGGCTGCCCTCAGGGCACGGGTGCAGCATCCTGTGGGCTGCGGTTCACAGCCTCTGGCTCTAACGGCTTCACAGGGGAAAAAGCAACTTTTTTAAAGGTCATAGTAAATGGCAGTTGGAAGGAGAGAGAGAAGCAAGCTTAGCTCCTGGTGCACCGAAGGCTGACCTGCGACCAAGGGCCTGAGGTATAATCAGCAGAAAGTTCTGACAATTTCTTGACACAGGCCCTGTTAATAGGAGGCAGAACTAAAATAGCAAGCCACAAACTCCTATTTCTCGAGCGACAGTCCCTCTTTGGAAGCATGTGCAGATCCAGGTTTTATGGGGCCTGAATGTATGTGATTTAGGGCATCCTTTATTAAAAAAACAAAAACAAAAACAAAATAGCCCAACCATTCAGGGAGTTCTCAAAGGCGCTCTTGCAAGAGAGGGGTTCTGAGGTGTGAGTGTCATTGGAAATCTCTCTCAGGAAGACTGGTACAGGGAAACTCACAAACTTGAAGTGGTCTTTCAAAAGCAGCACGTGGCACGTGCCCTGGTGGCTCAGGTGTTAATAGCCCATGCCCGGAGTGTAGTCACATCCAGCCCAAGGACCTGGGTTCATGGTCCAGGTTGGGGGTGGGGGGCAGGGTGGAAGAGAACACTAACTAAATAAGATGCTTCTTCCTCCTCTCTCTTGTATCCTTCCCCTTTAATATATAAAAAAAGGCATGTGACAATAAAAACAACAATTAATCATAGGAGCCAGATCACTCAAGTGTGCTCCTGTCAGGCCACCAGGAAAAAGAAAAATTCAGATGAGCCCCAGGCTTGCCCTCACATCCTCACATCAGTAACAGTCATGCAGGAGCAGTAAATGACTCTCACTCTGGGAAGCCACACCCAGTGAGACCAATTAGTCTCTGGCCAAGCACTGCCTCAACAAAGATAGGCATGAGCTGGCTGCTCTTTGGGGCTGTATGAAAAAAAATTATGAAATGGTGTCCAGAGACATGAAGGAATTTGCCTGTCTTAAAGACAAGTGACTAGACCCTTTTGGTTGATAGGAACAGGCTTGGCAAGTCAGGCAGTCTATGAATGTTGAATAGGTGCACAGATGTCAGCTCCTCCTCCCCAGGTGACTCAAAATGTGTCTAAGGCTTCAGGCTGCAATCTGCATACATTTCAACAGGGGACAGTGTTCCCAGTAATGGCCAGATTGTTACATCAACACTCAATGGGACAAGACTCAAGCCAATAGCGTCCCAACTCCTAACAGGACAGGGATCATTTTCTGAGGCAAAAGTTCCAAATCTGGAACCTGTTGGGCACAATTAGGGAAATGCAAGCCCATGACCAAAGTTTAAGCATCCTTCATCCACCCATCTCTATCAGTCTCTTTGAGGAGACCCCGGACAACTTTAGTTACGCTTTTCCTCAATTCCTGCTTATTTCTGGTGAGGTTCCAACCCAAATTTCTCTTTTAGCCAGCTCACCTCTAACCAGCTTCCACATTTTGTCCAGATTCCCTTTTTTCCTTTCAAATACCTATTCAGTTACAAAATGACTTGTCTGGACTCAGGCTAAGTAGATGCTGGCCAGCTAGCTACGAAGCATGAAAATGGAATTGAAACACTGACTTAATATTCCAATGTCAGGAAATCTCAGAACCAGACAGTGCTCTCTATGGGGATGAGGGACACATGAGTACAAAACTACCAAGGTGTTCATTTACAAAGTCTCTAGAACCATCAGTCCCAGTCAGATTCTAAAGTTGTCTGAGTGGGCACGCGCAGCGGGTGTTCCCATAAAGATGGGAGGAGCACCGCACGGCATCTCACTTTTACACTGGAGTCCTTGTCGCATTATCCCCCAGAGCAGGGAGCCGCAGTGATCGCAGAACGTTGGCACTTTGTAGTTGTGGATGCTGAACTTGTGTGGGATGTTGATTCCGAACCTCTGCTCAGCAGTCTGCAAAAAGGAAACGGGAGGCCCAGAGCTAAAATTCCATCCTGGCATGTCTGTGTGACAGCTGTAACAGGAGTCCACCCAACACCAGTGTCCCTGTGACACCCAAGCGGGGCGGATTGTTTTCGGTGCTCAGCCACGATTGATTACCCGCGCCTGGCTACCCAGGGGAAGCACAACTTCTAGAAAGAAGACTGGACGGAAAGGTGGGATATGTATTTGATCGTTCGCTGTCTGGGGACATAAACAGAAATTTAAATTGTCATTGTGCCTTTTATGTATTTCTCACCCTGCCAACCCCTTCACACCCAGTCTATTTTATGTCTGGGGACATAAACAGAAATTTAAATTGTCATTGTGCCTTTTATGTAAGTCTCACCCTGCCGACCCCTTCGCACCCAGTCTATTTTCTAGAACCTTATCGTTTCAGGATCCAATAGGACTTTTACAGACTACATATACTTGTTATTACTACAAGCTCTTCCAGAAATTGTGTCTTGGGGCTGAGGGGTGAACATGGTACCCAAAAGGCATGGAAATAGATTCCAAAGCGACATTCAAGGAGCTGTCTTATTCAGCCCTTCTAGTCTTTGCCTGGCATTTGTAGCTGACAATCTGAGCACAGATTCTGCTTTAATCTCACATGCTCTGCCCAGCAGAGAAATAAATAAGGCCCATCTCTATACTCTCCATCTCAGAATGAAGCAACAACACGCAGGAAAAAGATTAGGGCAGTCACTGCTCCTCCTGAAACTGGCCTGCTCTCCTTCTCCTAAGAGCTGTGCTTCACACCTCTACCTGCACTCTTGACGCACCCCCATGTGTGCTGTAAAGAACCCCTGAGATCTAGAGTCAGATTACAATGTCTGACAAACGCACTGCTAACTGCCAACAATGCTCCATCTGCTGCTTCCTCCAGAATTTAGAACGTTTGCCTCCCCAACCGAATGCAATGAAAGCGGCAAGAGTGAGGTCCACGCATTGGTGTACAGATATACGTCCTCCCTGAAACTTCTTAAGAAGCTGGAGGCGGCCAACGATCACCTTATTTGGAAGCATAACTTAAGAGTGAAACATACTTATCACATCGATTCTCTCTTGTCTGTCCCTAAAAAGGCTGCATTAGGAAGTATTGATCCCTTTTTAAGACTGAGGCTGAGAGAGGCTGTAGGTCTTGTCCAAACCCGGACAGCTGGCACAGGATGGATTCTGCATTCAAACCCAGGCCATTTAATGCCAAACCCAGAACTTCTTTTACTTTCCAAGTCGGGTAAAACCAATTGCTGTAGCGTATACCCTTATGACCACTAATGGAGTAATCCAAGGAGAGGTCATGCTACACAAATGAAAAAACGCACACCCATAATATAAAAAAAGGAGATACATTTCTAATCTAATACCTCCATTACCTTCCAGGAGTATGGGAGGTGGGAAATAAGAAGGGGAGGGAGGGGGGAGAAAGAAAGAGAGAAATAGAAACTCATATGGACATGAGTAGGAACAGACATTTTAACAGCAAACTGCTATGGTCTTACCTTGGCATCCACTTTGTTAATATTATTTTGGCAAGTGCAGGCTGTAACAATTAGATGATGGCAGCGCTTATGGACGACACAGGTGCACACTAGGAAATTAAATGCAGCAATTATATACTTATCAAAGGCCATGGTCCACCAATTACTGTAGAGTCAACAAGTGCTGCACCGCGCCATGGTAACTTGATTTGAATGACTGGTTCACACGATGGCAGTTTGCAATCCCATCTTTCCTATATTCTTTACCATCCATCACCCTAACCCAGGCCTTCGCTCAAGCTCAAACTGTCTGCAATCAAGTCCTGAGTTTATTTCATCCTTCCTGGCTTTAATCTTTCCTGTATCGACCTCCAGAAGAATCTCCTTACTACATGATTCTGGTCATCTCAGGCCCCATGATCTAGAACCTTCAAAGGTATCTCACTGTCAGTCAATAGAGGTCTAATTTCTCCGCTAGGTATCAGACTTTCAGGGGCTACCCCAAGCATATCTGTCACCTCTCTTCTATAGGAGTTCTTTGTTCCATCAAAAATTAGACCAGTTTCTCTTGTCAGAGTAAGTTTTGACCCTGTCGCATACACTATTCATGTCCTTCTCAATCCCTGTGATCTCCTCTTTGCTTGCTGTCTAACTAAATCTCAAGTTTCTAATGAGACACAAATACACAAATGTCTCTTCTAGACAGGCGCCATCTCTCCCTCCTCTGATGACTTGAATCTTAGTTTGCCACCCGCCCTCATTCCAAATCTTCCAGAGTCTCCTATTGCCCTCACAATTCCAAACTAGTGATGCTTTCAACAAAGGAAGCAAGACATCAAATATTTGCAGAATGACTCGTCTGAATATTCAGAACTTTCTGAAGAACAGTTCTTTCATTTCCATCTGTCTAACTGACACACTACAGACAAGAAGAGTCCAGCATACCATTAAAGGATAAACATTGGTAATAAAGCAGTATGAAAATATATGTCATCGTAAGATTTTTCAAGACATATGGAAGTTCTTAGGATTAAGTGCATAAAGACAGATGACATGTAAGCAAATGTCTTGAAACAAATCTGGCTTTTATCAATTGAATTCTTAGGAGAGTCAAATAGAAAGTGGGTTTTCTTTCTCTAAGGGGATCTTTCACACAGAAAAATATATTCTAAGGAGGTATGTGACTTTTTTTCTCAGCTAGTTTGGTTTGAGATTGATCGATTTTACCCATTTTTTAAGAAAAATCGAGCTTTTAGGTTTAGTGGATTTTCTCTATTGTTTTTCCAAATTCAATTTTACTGATTTCTGCTCTAATTTTGTTTCTTCTGCTTGCATTAGGCTTCAATTTCCTCCCTTTTTCTAGTTTCCTGAGATGGAGGTTTTTATTATTGATATTCAACCTTCTTTTCTGAAATATGCATTGGATGTTGTAGGTTTCTCGCTGAACCCTGCTTTCCACTGCACTCCACACATTTTGATAAATTGTATTTTCACTTGGTTCATAATATTATTTTCTCCTGAGTCTTCTTTGACTCATGTCTTATTTGACTGTGCTGTTTAATCTCCAAATATCTGAAGGAGTGCTAGCTGTCTTCTTCTTACTTAGTTCTAGTTTAATTCTATGGTGGCCTGAGAAGATACTTTTAAATTTATGCTTTTTTATGCTTTTAAATTTGTTAAGGTTTATTTTGTGGCCGAGAATGTGGCCTTTGTTGGCAAATATTCCTTGTGAGTTTAAGAAAACATGCCTTCTCCTGTTGTTAGATGGAGTCTTCTGTAAATGTCCATCTGATCATGTTGTAATAGCACTGTGAAGTCAACTATACTCTTAAACTGATTTTCTGTCTGCTGAGATATTGAAATTTACCATTATAATAGTGGGTTTTTCTCTGTCTCCGTGCAGTTTTATCAGTATTTGCCTCATGTATTTTGATGGCGTGTTGTTAGGCAAATATACGGTAAAGATTGTTAAGGCTTCTTGGAAATCTGACCCCTTTGTCATTAACATAATGCCCCTCCTTATCCCTAATATTTTCCCTTGTTCTGAAATCTTCTTAGTCTGTTTGCTTTTTATTAGTGTTAGTATGGTAGGTATCTCTCTCTGACCAGTCATTTGTTTCACGTCCCTTAGCAAGATGTGAACAAACTGGTGACTCCATGTCTCCTGACCACTGTTCTTTCCTGCTCTCTTGACAGCAGGTGAGTCCACTGGAAATAAACTCATCAAATATCCTGCCACTCCAGATCACAGAAGAAAAGAAATACATTAATTATTAGTAAAATAACACCAGAAAGACATCATAAATCGTGTTTTTTTTAATTCCAAACAGTAATCTGGTCTATTCAGAGCTTCTCAACTTATTGTTTGAAAAAGGACCAGCTTGTCTTTGTGGGAGAGGTCCAGGCCAAAGAGTAACACGAATTCTGAACTGTGGATTATGGTCTAATCTGCAACTGATTTAACAGCAATTACTTTTGTCATAATGATTACATATTCAATTTTTCTCTAAATTGGCGAACTCAAAGAATTGTTCACATATATTAAAGTCAAGATTAGATACAAGGGTATGTCTTATTCTGTTCTTTGAAGGGAAACAATGTTTTATATCTCAGGGCCTCCAGAAGAAAGGGCAGGATTCCTCATTTACCTACAGGCTACACCCTAGGTTGTGTAGTGCCACTGTGCCAAGCATCGGCAGCATGTGCATCAAGAAACAGGACCCTCTGTACATAGTGTGCGACGATGCCCACAGCAGCATAGAGAGGCCAAAATAAGATAAGCCTGACCCAGGTTGGCATCACTCCATTTTTATTGCATTGACATTCTGCCAGCGCATGATTTAGTCAGGTTTATCTTAAAATTGTGAAATCAAAGTAAAATGAATAACTTAAAATTATTAACAACTGAATATTTCTCACATTTTTATAAATCGGAAAAAAAAACTTCAAAAAGCTACTTGGAGAGTAGCTTCTATTTCCTATGTTGGCAAAGAGAAAACAGCATGGTGAAACATCTCACCTCTACTGACAATGGGATTATGAAAAACAAAAATGTGTCCTCGAGACTCAAAAGTACTACGTGCAAAATGGCATTACCTTTTTGTATTTTTAGGTTATTTCAGAGACAAAAAATTTTAAACAATTAAGCTTCATTATGCATCCTGGATTTAGAAATAAAAACATCCCCTTCATGCTACCTAAAATGAAACCAAAATGTAAAGAAAACTACAGAGTTGTAATCACACGGGCGTCTCATTTGAACTGAGAGTATTTATCGCAATATTAATGGAATGTATCCTGTTTTCTCTTGGCATAATTGTTTGGTAACATATGGACAAGATTTAAAAATTCTTTCTTACCTTGGCATTGATAACCCTGTTTTCCAAATACTCCCCTGTTCAAGAAAACAGAGGGAAAAAAAACACCATCAGTCAATATTTCAAATATTTTAGCATCAATGCTCTAATAATTACAGTATTTAAGGAAAACAAAGTTTATCCTCTGGTCCTTTATGAAAACCACAATTTTAGTGACGCAAAGGCAGTATGCTTTTGGAATCCTGGTTTGTGACCACAAGATCAGGAGGACATCATCTGGCATAGCAAGAAGCTCTAGATGACAGAAATGGGTGGGTCTCAGTGATTCTCATTCCACACACCTCTGTGGCATTCCCCCAAGTCCTCGTCTGTACATGCGACGGAGCCCCAGCTGAAATGTCACTCCAGCACCTAGTCAGTATTCTCCCTTGCATACGTGTAAAGGCATGCAGATGGTAGACAAATACACAAATAAACATAAACAGATGAGCCCACCACAGCTGCCTGGCCCCAGGCACTCTCCTTCTTCTGTGTTTCCACATCACCCCTGGTGTTCAAGGGGCAGAAGTGGTCACAATATGCCCTTCATACCCACAGCTTCAATCTCCGTCTCTCCTGAATGCAGGCTCTGGGCGACAGTGATGCTACTCTTGTTCTCATTAACAAAGACCATACTTTACTAAGCCTGCATGACCTGCCAGGCTCTGAGCCAAGCACCTGAAACACCATCCACTCTTTACAAAGACCAGGGAGGCAGCACATATGACAGGGCAGCTCAGAGCACAGACTCTGATGCCACATGGCCTGGTGTGATTTGGGGTAACTTAGAGACTTCTTATAGTCACAGTTTTCTCATTCATGAAAGAGGATGATAACAGTACCTTTTCATAGGGTTACCATGAAGATCAAGAGTTGAGAACGTAAAAGATTTTAGACAATGCTTGGAACTTCAAATGCAATACAACATTTTTACATAAGCAAAATAAAATTGCTGTCCCTATTTTGCAAATGAGGACACTGATGGGTTACATAACTTGTCTAGGTTCACACAAGTAGGTGGTGATAAGAGTGAATGTCAGAGTCCATACTCTTAAAAATATGTGCTATATGTAACACATATAGGAATATTGTGCGAGAGTGTGGGGGGAGGGGTGGAGGGAGGGAGGGAGGGAGGGAGAGATTGATCAGGCTGGTGGGTTGGGTCGGAGTTAATGTTTCCTTGGTAGAAAAATTCAGTGAAATTATCAAATAAATATCCCTTAAGAACATTAGTTTAGGTTGTTATAGGTCATCATCATAAATGCCCACAGGGGCAGACAGGTCACATAAAGGAGGAAAGCAGAATGGTGTGACCTAAACTAAATAGCACAGAACAGTTACCCTTTGGGTCAAGCAAACCACAGAAGAGGTGAGAGCACAGCTCACTTGAGAACAGATTACTGCAAAGAAAGAAATGGTATCAAAGATGATAGAGATTCTGATGTTTCTTTTCAACAGAAAATGTGCTAACAACTTTTTCCTCAAGACTAGGGGTGTTATAAAACACTCGTAGGCTTCATATCAATAATCAATTTGAGGTCTTAGGTTTAGACAAGACTATTCCTGATTTTAAAAACCAGAAATATCAACCGATCCTGGATTCTGACTATGAAAAGGTATAAAATCTAAAGTATTATCACACACATACACACAAATAGAAAGTAACTTATGGACACTCAAAACTTAGTCTGAGCAAAATACTTCTGCTTTCATAAAATAAAATGACTAAAGTTTGTTAACAAAACCATAGATCTCCTTTCATGCTACAGATACTAAACTCTTTTCTTCTTCTGAGGTGGGTTATGTGTATGGGTATGTGTATAATGAGTATTTCTTCCTTCTCTTTCAAATACATATGCTTAATGTTGCCACTAACTAGAGATAACTTTTACTTAAATATATTTTACATAATAGATTTGTAACAAAGACTTAAGCTTGAGTCACATGTTTAGTAAGATAGTGCCCCAAATTTCTCAATTATTATCTTTTTATTCCTAAATGTCAAAAATTATAGGATATGATCATTGAGAGCTATTCTATTCAGCTACATACCAGAAGGCTGAACTACTTACTCCATGCCTAGTTTACTTAAAATAATTAATTTCCGTAACTCATGATGTGACTCATACCTTGTTAAAGCAATATCATTGCTGTTTCTCTCTGTCTCAGGGGCTGATAGCCAATTCACTGAAGCTCTATTGACTCATTAGCTTTCCTCTTTGATTAGTGCTTTTAACCAGTTCACAAATCATTAACACCTTTACCAAAAATGACTGAAAAAAGAAAGTCTGAACTAGGATGTGCAAATTCTTTTGATTTTTTTTTTTCCATTGGGAATAATAACTGCTGGGTCAACACATTAGAACACGGCAAAAATCAGATCCTAAAACAATTCTTAATAATCTTGCTTTCTCCTGGAATAACACATAATCAGAGGAAGCCTCCATTATAAAGAAGCTCTGAGGTGGAGAGAAATGAAGGAACTTCTTACCAGATAAACTCCCTGCAGTGAGAGCAGTAAGTAGGCTGCCTCAGGTATGTGGCCATAAACTTGTGTCCATTGATCTGATGGACTCGCCTTCTCATAGCCCTCTGCCGCTTCCTGGTAAAATGTTTGAAGATTCGGTCTCTCTGGAGAGTAGCTGTATAGCAAAAGGGGAAAGAAAAATGTGTAAAGAATCCACCTGCAACTATGTATAACATTTGCTATTTTGAATACTTTACAAATAATCTTTTCTTTTTTCAAGATGCTAAACACTCCAGAAAGTGATCATGCTTTTTTAGTGAACTTAGTACTCCTAATAAGTGATCACCCACTGCTTGATTATAAATGGCTGTCCTTGGCCAGCGTCCCCAGCACACAACATATGTTCCCATGCTCCAGTATGTATTACCAACATGGTCTCCGAGCCTGTCCAGATGCCTGGGTATTCAGGTCCAGTGACTAATTGTAACTACTGGCTGGGGAAAGAGGGTTTCTCATTACACTTCTTTTATACTGGTATTGTCACAAACTGAGGACAGCTCAAAAGTACCCATCCCTGCTCCACCTCTGTTAACAGGGAATGAGTAGAAATTAACCTGGACAGATGCAAAGTTCCTTTTTACTTTACATTTAAAAAACTGTGGCTTCTAATCTGAAGACTGAAAAGAGTATGCTATCTAAAGATAGTGTAAAAGTCTTCCCTTTAATTGCACTAGGACTTTCCCAATGTGCAGACATGTGATTAATAAGGATTACGTCTTCAATAAAGCTTTTTCATTAACTGCTGATGCAAAGGAAATTTAAGGGATCATGCAAGAACAATTTGCTGAAATATTTCAAAATCTGGAAAAAATATAATTTTCATGAAAATACCAATAACCAAAATTAATTGAACAAGAACTACATAAACCAATAGACTAAAATTTTTTGGAAGACATTGAGAATGCTTTCAAATGGATACCTCTTAAAAATCATCTAGGCCCAGATGATTTCATGGGTGAATTATTTTAAACATTCAAGGCACAGATAACATTGGTGCTTATACCCATTTCAAAAACAAAGACAGAAAGTACCCTATTTTTAAAGGAATCTATGTGATACAATTTTAGGACTAAAAGATATAACAGATATATGCAGAGATAAAAACAAATCTATCAGGGGTTTGTAACCATTTTTCATTTCATGGACCCCTTAGAGTTTAGGGATGCTTATGAACTCCTCATAATAAATGAAACTTTATAACCTTAAAAAAGTAAATATGTAACATTACAAAAGAAATAAAGTGTCAAAATGTATTTTCAGTGAAAAAATGTATTCACTTGTTCTATAAATTAAAAATGTAGTGTCGAACTAGTCACAACAGTAACTGTGAAGTAGCGATAAAGTTGCATGTCAAATATATCTATAAAAACTGCAACATAATATGAAAATGTCTGTGATTTCTATTATAACAATAGAAGTACTGTTAATGTTACTATTACTTGCTGATAAAAGGAAGAAAATACCATAAGTTAATGAAAATAAAGGTGAAAGTATTTTTCTCCCATCAGGTTTCTGGATCATTAACATTTTAATTACAAATCTAAAGAAAAGTATCCCTCTGCTTACACATCAATTTCGCTCACAACTACAGGGTTCTTCATGATTGAAGTCTGTGTTAATTACAAAGTGAATAGGAAAGCAATATAGAAAAATACTAGTGAATATTTTCATGTTATGGGGTCTTTGCTTTCCTGTTCTTTTACAATGAGTTCCCGAACACAAATATTCTCGTCCATTTAAGAGTAGCAAACTATAACTGTCCACCACACTGGCTTCCCAGTTTCTTGAGTGTGGTAATAGTTTGTGCTGAATGTGTTAATATGTAAAAGAAAAACTGACAATCTTGGAAAAGTTGAGGAATTTTCATACTGTCTATGGAGAGTGATGCTTGAGAACGGCTAGATTCAGATTCACACCCAAAGTCAATGGCAGACAAGCTCTAGCAGAGTTAGATCAAATAACAGCTAAACAAAAGAAATTTGATACTAAAAAGATCATGAGAGTCACTTTAAGGGAAAATAATTTGAATATAAACATATTAGGAAAACTACGTATATAACTGATGAAGCCCAAATATTTGTTTAAGATATCCTGTTCAGAGTGTACTATGAAATATGAAGTATTCTGCTATAATAAAATTTTGTCAGAAAAAGTTATTGTTGTCATATTTAGGGTAAAATAAAATGACACAATTTGTCCAATATGATAAAGATTATTATAACTTTGGTTTCATTTTCAAAGCCCTCTCCTCATTTTTCAATGATTAATAAAGTTGAACCCACGTTTTGAAAGACGCATTTTATGTAGACTTTCCCCAGTAGTATTTACACTCAAATAACCAGGAACTTCTGCACAGAACATCATCACCTTATAAGAATCACCCACTGTGATCAAGTAGGAATTTTCACAGGAGCAGAACAATGGGTGTATTATTAGAAAATCTATTATTATATCTTATTCTATTACTAGGTAATAGAAAATAAGCATGATGATTTCAAGAGATACTAAAAAGGTACTTTATGAAATTTAACTTATAATTTAGTAAAAATCCTTTTGCGAAGTAAGACTAGAAGACTATCTTTTAAATATGACTAATAGGCTCATGTCAACAGTATCAAGATGAATAGTAAATTTAAAAAATCCCATGACATTGAAAAAGAAATAAGATCAATTGTCTCCATGATTACTTATTACTCTGAGAGAACATGCCAACATTGTTACAAATGAAAACAGAAGGCAAAACTACTGAAAAAAATGAGGTAAGGATATCGTTATTTGGGGTTGTTGGCACATGACTAGAAAACTCAGTAGACTTCAGCTTTAACTATTAAAGACAGTTCAGTAAGATGGATAACTTTCACTGAAATTCAACAGACTGTACCATATCAAACATGAATTAAAATGTATAATTTTGAAAATTCATTCAGATAGCTACAAAGTCCAAACTATCTATGAAGAACATGAAAATATTTGCAATAATGAAGTTCTTAAATAGGGAAGTTCAATAATAAAACCTTGTCAATTCTTTCTCATCTCTAAATTGAGCAAAATTCCAATCTATAGGATTTTTTTAGAAGTATATTTGGTATAATAAATATTTTAAAACTGTCCAAAAATTTCAATGAAAGAGGACTTATTTTACATATTAAAACATATTCTAAAGTTACAATAATTAAAGAGTAGTGTATGACCTCCAGAAGAGTCCAAGACTAGAAAAAATTTAACTGAAAGTAAATTATAGTTCAATCAGTGGGGAAAGACTGCTTATTCAATAAATGGTACTGACATAACTAAATAGACTTTGGAAAATAGCTTTACTACAGTTAATCTATCTCAAATAAAAATTAAGTTGAAAATAATGGAAAAACAACACAAGAAAAGCATATACTGCTAGGATGAATTAAAGATAACAAAACTCTAAAGCCACAAGAGTCACAGATTTGTATTTTAAGAAATTTAAAAATTCTGTTTGATTAAAGACACAAAACAGGGAGTTGAAAGAAAACCAAGGGTGGGGGGGAGGGTTTGCAACACATGACAAAGGGGTACGATTTATTATATGCAGAAATTAATAAAAAAAGATGGCACACCCTGGTGGAGGAGTGGTTGGTCTGTCACCTTGGGCCAAGAACATTGTCAGTATACATCCTAAGGACCTGGGTTCATGTCCCAAGGCCTGGGGGGAACAACCAAGATGAACAACTAAATAAAGCTCTTTCTTCATTTTCTCTTCTTGCCTGCCTGCCTGTCTCTGCTGGCCTTCCTGCTTGTACCATTTCTTAAAAAAAAAAAAAGAATGAGCAACATAATTAAAATGGGGGCAGGAATGCAAACAGGCAATTTGTAAATCTACAAATGCGAATAGACACACCAAGATGTTCAATCCTATCTAAGATGGACATGTAAGAACCAGGAGGTAAATGACATTTTTCTTAAATTGGCAAAACCTTTTTCTTTTTCTTTTTAGGAAAGATTCAGGCAGGAATGAAGGAGAGTAGGCAGACAGGAAGAGAGGAGGGGAAGCATTTATTTATTTAGTTGTTGACCTTGATTGCTATCCCCAACTGGGGGTATGTGGGATGTGAACCTGGGTCCTTGGGATGTACCTGGACTTTGGTCAATAAACTTAACCCCTAAGACACCAGGGCATAACAAACAGCAAATATTTAAAAGGGTTGCTTACAAACCCATTCTCACAAGGGTGTGGGGGAACAGGCAAATCCCTCCCGTTATAGCTCATAGGAGAAGTTGGGCTCCAATCCTGGCCCCAGGGCCTGTGGCTGTGTTTATCCTAAACCCTCAGCGTTCCCACCTAACAGGCAGTGCTTTCCTCAGAGGCTTTTTTCAAGCACCCAAAGAGGTAATACAGTCAAAGCGCTCCACATTTAGTCACATGGAAGCATTTGACACCATTCATGAATATCTGGTTTTTTAGACTAATTTGACAATACATGTCACAGTTTTAAGGTGAGTAGGCAGGCAGGCAAGAGACAGAAGAGAAGGAAAACTTTATTTAGTTGTTCATCTGTTTTTTTCCCTGGCCCTGGGTCTCAAATTTGGGTCCTGGGATGTATGTACATCCAGCGTGTACCATGCATTTTTTTTTTTTTTTAAGGAGTGAATTCATCACATTTAAAAAAAAATGTGTACTAAATGGGTATCAATTTCTATATCCTTTTTAATAGCAAAAATTAAGGTCTATGTAAGAAATCTGAGACAAATAAAAACCTAAATGAATTTGGCTGTGCATCAATGCCTCAGAGGCTCTAACACAGTTCAAATTATATCTGCTTCAGTTCTTTTTTTGGGGGTGTGTGTGTGTGTGTGTGTGTGTGTGTAAATCTTTGGCAAGCAGCCTAATTACTTTCATTCTCAGATTTCCCATTTGTCTGAAGAAGATTAACTATATCCCTGTCCTCAGCCCTTACTCTTATGGGGATATTCTCAGAATCAATATTCCTGAGTGGTCCTTACAATTTTGGGGAAGGATCACATAAGAGCAGAAGCCAGTCACTCTACTATATTGCTCTCTTCCACAATATTTCCAGAAATCTTGTGTGTGTGTGTGTGTGTGTGTGTGTGTGTGTGTATGTATACATACATATATATGAACAGATTTTAGTGCTCCTTTGTTGACAGATAACATTTAGCATTTAGCCTAATGGTACCACCCCCTTAGCTAGCCTACGTAATTAACAACCTGAGACCCAGCTCAATACCAGCCAGAGCAAATCAGTATTAAATTTCTAAACACTTATCACATCTAGATGCAAATTAAATTCTCCCTAGGGGTTTAATTACCAAGAATTTACTTATTTAATCCTGTAATACTACAAAGATTGGTTAAAAGGTCAGCTCACTTGCATTTTGAATATTTCATGAATCAAATCCTTCTTTTTACCCCCCTCCGTAACTATTTCCACAGCAGTAACCTGAACTTTGATTTCTTTTCAGGTGATTCTTTATACCCAGAAAGATTTAAGAAGAAAATGCTTGCAGCTATCCATCATGTAACTCACCCCTCAAAGCCTATGCTCCTGCCTCCCACCCTCCTGGAATATAGCTTCTTACCTTTTTTTTTTTTTCCCAACTAGTTAACTTAGAGCTATCTATCTGTCTCAGAGCCTAAGTAAGCGCTTCCAAATTCTCAGATGTGGCCATCTTAACCAAATGTCACTCTCCCTGCACTTGTGCCTCTTTTTGTTTAAAAAACAAAAACACAGGGAGTACAAATTGGTACAACCCCTATGGAGAACAGTTTGGAGAGTCCTAAAAAAACTGAAGATGGAAATCCCATATGATCCCATCATTCCACTCCTGGGCATCTACCCAAAAGCACCCCATCCACAGAGATGTATGTCTTCCCATGTTTATTGCGGCCCTATTCATAATAGCTAAGAACTGGAAACTACCTAAATGTCCAATATCAGATGAATGGATCAAGAAGATGTGGTACATATGTACAATGGAATCCTACACAGCCCTCAGAAGAGATGAAACCCTGTCATTTGAATCAATCATGGATGGAACTAGAGAGGATTATGCTAAGTGAAACAAGTCAAATGAAGATAGATATCAGATGACCTCACTCATAGGTGGAAGGGAATAGACAAAACAAAGGAACAGATGAAACATAACCAACACTGAAACAGAACTGAGGTGACCAAAAGGGAATGGGGCAGGTGGGGGGCCAATGGGGGCAGAGCCCGCTAGACAATGGGGAAGAACACTTGGTGATTTGGTGGAGGGCACGGTTGAAATATATCTAAGAAATGGGGAACCTCTACATAGATTATTTTAATGTGTAGAATAATTACAATAAAAATAAATTTTTAAAAAAGCAAATACACAAACTCATACACAGTAGGACATTTGCAGAGTGTTTGGTCATTTAAGAAAAGTGGGAACCGTGTGGTTTCAGATGATTTCATTGTTATTACCCTCTTGACTGATGTTGAGCAGCAGAGGAAGGAGCTCTCAGAGGGCACAGTCACATGAGTGCACACTCAACCTCCAACTTACAGTCAGAGTGCAGAGGGGGCTTCCTTACTGTGTGTGCTTGCAACTAAGTTAAGAGGACTTTTAAAAAAAAAAAAAAAAAAAAAAAAAAGACCACTCAATCCTGTTGAGCCTTAAGCAACCTGGAGTTTGAGAAATCTTCCAGAGCACGTGTCAGTTGAACACGTCAGTCAACCCTAACATGCTTTGCAGCCAAAACTTGCGTCACAACTTCTGTTTTGCTCCTGAGCTGCTCAGTGCCCTAAAGTAAATAGGAAGCAGGCTCAGTGCCCAGCAAGGAAACTCACATTCCAGTCTCCAGAAAGGGGCAGACCTGGAGCCCAATTTGACTCACTGGGAGTTGGTTTTGACCAACTATCCCATCGACAAGGCGGAGAGTAACTAAATCAAGCATAATGAAGATGTGAATGAACTATGTTGAAATAAAATTCCATTTAGTAAAATCTGATTGTCATCCCACATACTCTTCTTGAGAACTTCAGAATGCACAAAGGACTAGGAGCCACCATACCACCGCAGGGTAAGGCTTCACTGCAAGAAGTTTTGCTGGACTGAAACTTGCCTTGCTAACGTGAGGCTTTGTGGGGAGGAGTGACTCTCTAAATTGCCTAGAAGACTCCATACCAACGAAACCATCAGACAGACAAGTTAAACAACATACCCAAAGTTCATCCAGCTAGTTAGTGCCAGAACTGCGGAAAGAACCCTTCATTCTCAATTTTTTCCAGAGCCCTATGGGCAATGCCACGCTGTGCTGTGTCCTCTATTAACTCGGGTCTCCTGGAGTCCCTGGAAAGTAGCACATTTTCTGGTGAGGAAACAAACTACAGGAAGGTTAAGTGAGGTCAAGCAGCCAATGACAGCAGTGGAGTCGCTAGACTGTTTTACTCCTGTTGAACTACTAATGCTATCAAATGTCCCTTTTCCTTCTTCCTGAGATATGTATCATTAGTGCACATGGAAGGGAATAACTGAGGAAAACAGGAAAATCTTAAGAGTTAACCTCATTACTAGTCACTACCACAGAGTAGTACATTGCTTAGTCTCCAAAATAAATCCTGGAAAGGTAATGAGAGAAGATAGTTCATTTTGCTAGATTGTCACCAAACAGACCGAGGAAGCAGTGGTCAAAACATAGACCTGTGTGCATAAAGAACGATGCCTACGAATTTAAATTCAGAAGATTCCTGTCTAAGTCAGTAATGATATAGAGCAAGATTAGGACATGTGCTTAGCAAGCACAGAACTTCAATGAGTCTTTACAACAAGAACACACCACCAGTGGGCGAGAGCACTGACTGAGTGTTGAGTGAAGAGAAAATCACAGGAGTTGCATATCTCGCTTTCTGATTAATTAAGGCAGACTTCATAAATGGTCTGAGATTTGCAGTTGTTTGGAAAAGAACCACCACCCAGGGCACTAGAGTTGGGAGAGGGCTCCTGGAATTGGGGCCAGCACCCATGACAAAGGCTGCAGTAAAGGGTGCTGGTATTGAAAAATGGCAAGCAACACCCGCCCCACCCGCCCCCACCAATATCACTGTACGTACAGTGTCAGAAGCTTCTCTGTTTTTTGAAATGAACTTAACTACATGACTCATAGTTATTTCCAAATTCAGACAGAATGATTAGACTCGATGTGTTATGAGACCTGACTCTACAGGAGTGATACACGGGTGTTTCTCAGGGACTTGACTCTCTCTGAGGAAGCTGAGCTTACATAAACACCTACCAAGGTGCAAACTCAAGGGCGTAGTTATCACTGGCAAAAGGAGGAGAGAAGAATAATTTGCTACTGGACTGACTCTCCTGAGTAAGGTCTGTGGCTCATAGTTACCATGAAAACTGAGCGACCAACCCCTTGCTCATCACTCTAGCCATTCTGTTAACAAAAGGGTGATCGGAACAGGGACCCATGTTCCATCAAGTCATGGGAAAGGTCTCCCACCCCATTGTTACATAAAAATAGCCCAGACCTCCCATCACACTCTCATCTCCTCCTTATCTTCTTCCCCTCTGGTATGTATCAGGACTGTCCACAGAACAAACTCCCCTTCTCAGTCCCTGGTTCCAGCAACATCTGGTCACTCTCACTCAATGACTTCTCTCCCTTATCTATTTCACCAGCTCCTCTCTTGCACCCACTCTGACACCTGTGTATGTCTCAAGGTTCTTGGAAACCCTTCTTCTGGTCATTCAAAATACTCAGAGACCTCGTTTATTTTTATTTTAACTTCTAACAACTGCCTATACGCTGAAGACCCCAAGTCACAGCTCTGACTCTGGCCTCTAACTATTAAGTGTTTTTGATTGAGATATAACTGATATATGACATCACAGTAGTTTCAGGTGTACGACAAAATGGTTAGACTATATATATACATATATATATACAGTGAAGTGATCACCATAATACATCTGGTTAATAGCCATTACCTCACATAATTTATACTTTTCCTTCTTATGGTAAGTTTTAGGATCTACTCTTAGCAACTTTCAAAGAGAAACTAGTTATCATTAACTATAGTCACCAGGTTGTATATTATATCCCCATGATTTATTTCATAACTGGAAGTTTGTACCTTTTGACCCCCTTCATCCCCCATAAACTTATTTTTAAGTAACTTCTCAGCATCTCTCCAAGATATCCCCAAAGTACCTAAAACTTGACATTTGTAGACTGAACCCTCTTCCCTACCTATTCAACCTAATCTTCCCTCTGGAAAGGTAGTACCACCACTATCCTTGGAGTTATCCAGAAAAAAAACCTCAGATCCTTTTCCACCCATAGTCAATCAAATGTCAAGTTCTACAAAACTTACATGATCTGACTGGCTCTCTCCCTCCCAGGATCACTGGGTATAGTCCATGCCTCCCGCTTCCTCTTACCTATACAAGTTTCCTAACTAGTCCCGTTACATGTTTGCTCCCCTCTATGATCCACCCTTCACTCATCGAGTTATGCTGATGAAATGTGAGTTGTGTCACGCCACACTGTAGTGAAGTGGCCCCCTGGCTTCAGTGCATATGAATCACCTCCGTGTGAGGTAGGAGTACTCGGGTTGTCCTATTTGAACTATAGCAAGGTAATGGGAAGGGGACTTCCCCAGAGGCTGCTATTCCCTCTGTTATCTGAGAGGAAGTCAAGACCTCAGATAACAAAATGATGGCAAGAAGGGCCCTAATCCAGGGAAAGATCAGTATTCCTGACCCCTGGTCCTTGCTCTCTGGGGTCTGGATTTAAGGTCCAGGAAGGAAGCATGCACAAAGCTCTGTAGACGGAGAGGTAGGTAGGAGTCATCCCAGAAGTGGTAGCAAACACTACATTAGCCATTCCTTCTATGAAAGACCATCTGGTGAATGTTCTTCAATATACAATGCAGTTTCTGCCATTGAATCTGGTTTACGTGGTCCAGCCAGGCATAAACTCTGCTTTAGAGAATGCATTAAAGAGGAACAATTGCACTCTGAGGCTACCATGGGAGACAGTAGTTCCTAGTGAAAAGGGAGACTCTCCAGAAGGTTGAGTCCTGAAGCTGAGACCTGGAGCTACAAAGTCTAGCCACATCTCCTAGGTGGCAGCTTTTCCCAATGCCAACCTCAAAGGACCAGGCTCCTTTAAGCAGCTGGCAATTCTTACTCTGCTCTACAAAGTCTGTTCAATAGACACCAACGCCAGGCTCCTGATCCAATACCTTGGTTCTCAGAAATCCATCTCTCTCTTTCCTTTCATCCTGCCCACAGGGCTGGACTTCTTCAGGAATATCAAGGAGCCAGGAAGCTGGTATATTTCTCCTCCAGTACCCATCTATCACTGGTTCAGGGAAAGGGACAGTAATCCACCAGCATTTCCAGTCTTTATTTGTGGGCTGAGAGGAAATATGAGTGGGGCATCCATAGCATCTATCACAGAACTAATTTACACTTACTTGTCTTGATTTCTCATTTATCTTTTATTTTCATATACATTTCTTAAGAAGTTGTTTCAAATTTTGCGGAATGATGTGAAGTGGAGAAAATTCTGACAACAAAAATCTTCAATTATTATTGTGCCTACTCCGTTCTGCATATGTTATTTAACGACAAAAATTCTCTCTTGTCCTCTGATCAAATGCAAGATTCCTACAATTCCCTGTTGTAAAAATGGTAAGAATGTCTACTCTGTAGCTGTGATTCTACCAGTATGTCAGTCCCAGCCCCCAGTGATTTCATCCAGAAAGACTTGAGCCTCTGCTCTTTCATTCCTCAGTTGTTGTTGTTTAATGAAAACCAAACATTGCTCAGTAGATCATCTCCAGCAGATTTCAAGGAGGAAATGTGTTTCTGTGCCAGCCAGTTTGGACTGGGTCATCTGCAGCTATGTCTCCACCATTACTCTGCTCTCCTGACCATCTAGAAAGTACTTCAAGATGGCATTATCTTTAACTCCAAGTTTAAGTGAAAGAAGCTTGGTTTCAGTGCTTAAAATGGAAGTATTTATTCAATTATCTTGTACTTTTTCTTGTATCCTTTATTACTAAATTTAACTGGTGACAAAATGTCTCACTTACACTATCTCCAATGCCCTAACATGCTTTAAACTGTAAGAGCAGAGCAACACACAAAATTCTCTTTTGTTCTTGTTTATAAAGACAATATAGGATCACTATAGAAAATGCTAGTAACACTGAAATAAAGAAAAAGTTTCTTTTTAAAAACCATCTTAAATCTTATTATATAGACTAGTCACTAAGTATTTTGGTGGACATGTCAAACGTATATACTGTGTCTATAATGCATAATATATAGTATACATATTGATTTATATATTGACATATATATAAATATTAACTGTATATAATATACAATCATATAAACAATGTCATTCTATATACTGTTTTACTAGCTACATTTTACCCAAAACATCATTCATATCCTTTAAAGACTATTTTTAGAGCAATTTTAGGCTTATAATAAAATTGAGATGGAAGTACAGAGATTTCTCATATGCCCCTACACATGCATGGCCTTCCCACTGTCGACATGTCTCATCAGAATGGTATACGTTTTACAAGGGCTGAGCTTACACTGTCACATCATGATCACCCAAGGGCCATAGTTTTCACTAGGGCTTCACTCATGGTGGTGTATATTCTTTGAGGTGGACAGGTGTGTATTTTATACCCATCATAATATCCTATAGAGTATTTTCACTGTCCTGCAAACCCTGTGTCCCACCTCTTCACTGGCACCTCCGGCACCCTTGATCCTTTTGCTGTCTCCACAGCTTTGCTTTCCACAGAATGTCACAGAGTTGGAATCATATACCACGCAGCCTTGTCAAACTGGCTTCTCTCGTTAATATGCAGGCAAACTTCCTTCACGTCTTTTCATGGTTTGAAGACTCATTTCTTTTTAGTGTGAGCAGCAATCCACTGTCTAGATTTACTACAGTTTATGTATCCTTTCACCTGCTGAAGAACATCTTGGCTGTTTCAAAGGTTTTGACAATTGATAAAGCTGCTATAAACATCCATGTGCAGGCTGGCTTTTGTGTGAACTCAAGTTGTTCATAATTCTTAAGTTACTAATACTTTTGTTGTTATAGCAATTAATCTTAAAGTTAACATTTAATCTCAAAGCTAATGAAATGGACATACATCACAACTAACCTAAAAGCAAACTAACAGCATAAACATCTCATTTCTGTGAAAGACACGTGCTCCCGTTGAAGCCTCTGTATGTTCTTCAGCTCATGAAGCCTTAGGGACTGTTCCCTCCACGACCCCAACCTCCAAGCTCAGGCTGGTCTTCCTTCCTCGCAAAAGAGATTCTTACACAACCATACAATCAAAATCTCTTCTAGATAAACATGTGTTTCCTGCTGAGAGCTAAAAGAATCCTGTCCTTTAGTTGGCTTTATTCCATTTCCCTTTCAGCTTTTGTTTTTTTTAATTTTTCCACTGGTAGATTTCTGTGGTCTCTTTTAAACACTCAAATTCTGATTTCATGATTTACAAATGTCTCACAGTATACTCGCCATACAGAGTAAAGATTCCTCATCATTTCCTTATCCAATGACCCGGCTAGAAGGAAAGCATTGCTGCCTCCCCCATATTACTGATTCAACAAGATCTTTAAAGTTGCCAGTTGTAAACAGACGAACTCAAGACCTGACATTAAAGGTAAAATACCTTTATCACATAACCAAAACACAAACGCAAAGGCTTCGAACCCCCATCAGCTTTTTCTGAGAGTTAAAAAAAAAAAAAAAAGGCAAGAAGACAGTTGCTTTTATCAAATGTCATTTACATCACATGGTCACCTCCTGTCAGAGGCTAACAACTGGTTACTAGGCAGGTTTTGTTGTTTGTTTTTGACAATTGTATTATGCCTTAAAGTAAACAGACGCAAAATCACATTAAAAAGAGATGGGGATATTAAACATGTTTTTAGGTCACACAAAAAACACCCAAAATAACTCTAAACACTTTATATGGATAGGGATCGAAACCTCTGATGAAAGCAGAGTTGGGGATCAGCAATAAAGTCCCTCCTTTAGGATGTAGTCTTGTTACCCCAGGACACCAAAGGAGAATATTCCATTAGTCTAGCACAAGTGGGCTCTCTTTTCTGAAAATTCGCTTCAAGGGTTCCTTCTTTATTATGCTGAATAAGAGTTTATACGTTTCTAGGAAAAGGAAGATGTAAGATGTATGACCAATGCCTCATCTTCTGGAGTATTTAGTACCAGATTAATACACCACATGAATGAAAGTCTAAATTACTTTTGTTTTAAATCAGAGGTTTTTCATAATCTAGTAAGCATACAGTCTAAATTCATAAAACTTCAACAAACTGCTAGAGCTCTCAGCCTTAAGCTGTCATTCAGTGTGTACATCACTTCGGCGGGAAGGACGTGCTTTACCACGTTTTGGGTACCTACTAGAAGGTCATATTTTGCTATGATCTTGGTCCCCAAAGTTAGACTTTAAAGACAGAAACCCAATCTCTTCCTCCCTCCCTACCATATGCCTATTCAACAGACAGGCGTTAAGCAATTCTTCAGTGCGGGACACTACAATGGCAAGGAGAGAGGTTGGGGAGGACACTAACAGAAGAAGGACATCACTCCAGGTACAGAGTTGTTAGGTAACAATGAGAAAACCAACTTCTCTAAAACTCAGGGTTCCCACAGAGTTGCAGCAGGGATTTTGAAGTGGAGACGAATGGAGGCAGAGCAGAAGGCATCTTTAATATGAGGTTAAGAAATTGCATTTCATCTTGCAGGCAGCAGGGACCCTGGAAAAGTTATGTATTCCTCTGTGCTGAGTGGCAGGCTTTCTCTGGAAATGGAGCAGCTCAGCTACCTTCACTGAATAAACACACCTTCACTAGATAAACTTTTAAGGATGAACTTCAAGATGGAGGAAAAGAATCCTTAAAGGAAGATCTGAGTTACAAAAGAAAATGGTAAGAAAAAAAAAAAAAAAAGATAAACAGGTGGATAAATATAAACAAGGAATGATGGAATAAGTAATAACATCTAGTGAATGGGGATTCAAAAGTAAAAAGATTCCAAAATACAAAACCAGAAGCCAAGAAGGAAGGTGAGTGGACTTAAAGCAGTCTAAGACCCTTTTGCGCAGTAGGAGGGTAAAGCAGTTTCTAACTGTAGACTTAGTTACATAGAGGCATTAAAACACCAAGCCTACTAATTTAAAAAGCTTCTATTTCCCAAAGGGTGGGGGGGGGGGGGTTGGAAATGATATTGGTAGAGATGGAGAAAAAAATCAACTTTTTCAAGAGAAATGTAACTACTTACTGTCTATAAGACACCAATCTAAAAATAAGTAGAAAAAAGTAGAAGGAAAAAGTATAAAAGAAGATACAAGGTAAATACTAACCGAAAGAAACACAATGCTGCTGCAATAGTATCAGATTAAATTGTGAGAGAAATAAGAGTACTTAAAATAAAAAGTAGCCCCTTGACATAGAGTTTGCTTCATCAGGAAGAGATAAAAATACATGTGTGTGTATATATATCCAACAACACAGATTTAAAAGAAACTCGTAAGTAGCATTTACTCATGAAAATACTGTTTACTCTGCAGCTGAGTAAGTAGGCTGACAGGATTCCATCCCATCTCTAGGAGTCCACACCTTATCACTCTAAGGAAAATATTCCAAAAGTCAAGCTAAAATACATTCTCTCGCCTTTTATTCCATCAGTAGTTCAAAATCAAAACATGGTTGGCATCTATCTACTTTCCATTCTGCTGCCTTCAATTCTCTTGGTAAATTATCTAAAAGAAGAATTTCAGAATCATAGAGTAGGTGTATGCTTAGTCTTGCACAAAAGCACCTGACCATTTGTCAATGTGGCTGTACCATTTTGCACACCCACCAATAACATTAAAAGTTCTAGAGCTTCAGGTCTCATAAACATTTAATGTGACTGGTCATTTTAATTTTAGCTAACCTAGTGGTATCTTATTGTTTTAATTTGCAATTTCCTACTGCCTATATATGCACATTGAACATGTTTTCATGTGCTTATTGGCCACTGATATTCTTTGGAGAAAATGTCTGTTCAAATCTTTTGCCCATTTTTTAAAGAGTTGTTTATCTTCTATTTGTACCATGACTTTCTCAGATAACTTTGTGAGGGAAAGTTAGTAACTGCTTCTCCGATGGAGAAAAGAAACACGAGCCTCTGCTATTGATTCATGGAATCCACCTGAGAATTGTCTGCCCAAGAGTGTGCCCAGAGCAAAGCAGGTTTCAGAAAGGTTAGGGATCACATTTACTTTTTATACATACAGCTGGTGTAGGAATAAGAGAATATCTAGCCAGTTGCTTTAATAATCACATATATGGTTATCATCCTGAGCAGCAAGTAGAAAAAAATCACTTCTGCCAAGTTTTTTATGCTATCTCGAGTAGAATAAGATAATCTAAGTAAAGTTCAATATTTTTAAAGCTTAATAAACCAAATTATATTGATTCTATTTCATCTCCTTTACCATTCCTAGTACACAAAGATTTTTTTTTTCTAGGCTCTTCAGAATGGGCCTTGTTAACATTGTTGTCAAGTTCTTTATTAACTAAAAGACACTTGATTTCAGTAATTAGCATTGTAACTGCTCAACTACACCATTTCCTGGGAAACAAACTCCAGGATTCCATGAGGCTCTGAAAGCATCGACCAGAGGAGTGGCTGCTCTCTTTCTCTGGAAATAGCCTGCTTAGCTATTGTATGGACAGATTAAAAATAAAAAAGTGCTCAAATCCATCTTGGATCACAAAGATCAAAGGCAGTGGATGAGAGAACATGCCCTTTAACTGGAAAGCACTTAAAAACTTTAGCCATTTGCCCTTGAGAAACAAAGTGTTGACTCAGTGGGCCAGGTTTCCATTTGAGTGGTTACCCAAAGCTTACAAATTGGTTCCTTAATGTGACAGTAATGCTGATGAAAGAGGTCTAAAAAACTCTTAGGTTCTTTCTGGCCTTCAAGTCTGCTTTTTCTCAATTTTTGATTCATGTTGAATGAGAATATCAGAGCTGGTTTCACAGGATCTGTATGGAATGAAGATTTTCGTGTTTCTCTATATACTCCAGATCAACTTGAGGCTCCATTTGACACTAGACACTCTCTCTAACAAATGAGGTAATTAACTCCCTCTTGCTTTTCTTTTGCCTTCTTTAAGAACTTATTTTTAACCTTTGGCCTTGAACATGGAACACAGGATAAGGGTGGGATGTGAGCTGTGTGTGACACGGAGAATTCTTTCAACCATCCTTGCAAAAAAGGAAAATTTAATCCCCCTCCTCTACAGAAAAGGGAAAGAAGGTACTTTGACAAAACTAACTGAAAAAAAAATTGTAACTTTTATCAGCAATGATTAACTCTCAAAATCAAACCAGTAGAGAATATATTCTGTGACTCACAGTCACAGAAATGTTTTATGCTCTCCAACTAATCACTCCCACTAACATAAATGAAACATTTCGGTGTTTAAGTGCCAGGGTAAAGCTCTACTCATAGAAAGAAGCGGATTAATTCTCAGAAGACCTATTTTGGGAAAGGCCTACAACAGTCGTGGCCTCCAGTCAGAGAGCAAACAGGCTCAGAAACTCTCAACACCTAGGGTAGAATGCCAACCAGGAGAGGACCGATGGCGGAAGGCCAGGCCACTGCTTTTGTGAGCTCGAATGCCTTCCGCTTACAAAGTTCTCTAATCCACTTTGATAAACTGCATTCCTGAAGCAGTAACTCACAAGAGATGAAAGAGTCAAATTTCCTTAAACAAAACTTTCCGCATTTCCTTGGAGTGTATGAGAAAATTCCTCTGAACACAAGAACGGGTACTTCAACTTCATACTGTAATGGAAGGTAAGAGACACTGAACAGAAACTGTTTTTAAATAAGCTATATAGCCTTCTCCCTAAAACCATATAAATTGTAACAATAAAATGATCCTGATAATAAAAATGGCTTTCTTCTAGTGGATGTGACAAATGCTAAACAAAACAAAAGTCTTCACAGGACCCCTGATAGACTTCCTTGGGGCGGAATTACCATCTAAGACTGAAAAGAAATTATCTCAGCATCAAAGGGTTGTTAAGAAGTGACACCTCTGATGAAAATATTCTTAGTGAGGCTGTTTGCCCAGACTTGTGAAGGAGCTGAGGAGAAGCTTGCTTCAGCAATGACAGGGTCAGTGTGGACCGAAAGCTTTATTCTAGATCATGAGTCTGGTGGCATGAATGATGTTTTCTGGACTAATAATAACCAAGGGAGTCATAGCTCTGATGTGTGTTTTCTTATTTTCATTGAAGGCACAGGCAAATGTATTGCATAACAGAGAATGACAGTCTGGTGGCATGTGCAGCACACAGGCACACGGAACAGGCAGGGACATGAAAACATTCTTCTGTATGAAAAAGCCAAACGAAACTGTCCCAGAATGCACCTGGGTCTGCTCTCCACTGACCTGGAACTGAAGTGCGCAAACCTCTCCAAAAACATGAGTATATAGTTATTACCTTAGACTCAGAAATCCATGACTTTGATTAATAAGGTAAGTAGAGTTGGGGACAAAAACTACAGCCTTTTAAAGAGCTGAATGTGCCTCTGCTAAAGTGGACCACACTGCCACACATCTGAAGACCCTCCCCAGCACTCCCTTCTATCAACAACCACTGTCCCTGCTCACACCTGTGCTGCAGACTGTGCTCAGCACTCAGGGCTCTTCCTCCTGTGGGACTGTGCTCAGGACAACAGCTTTTCAGTTTCCCAAAGCCAATCCTTATATGCATGTTTCCTCCTCATCCAAGGTGCCTGCAGATCCCACCAGCTTTTAAAGTCTCTTTCTCACTCTCTTTCTCTACCTCCCCCAGCTTTTTCTTTTTCTTTTTTGTTTTACTTTTTTACAGTTTTTCATCCTGCCAGGATCTCTCATAATTAGTGTGAATACCCATTAGTAAGTAGCCTTGCAGATTACGCTAACGCACAACTAAAATTTATAAAATGTAAGCAAAAGATCTCGTGTCCCCATTTCCAGGTGTCTGGGATGCTGTGGTTCAAGGGAACCATCTACTTCTCAAAAGCCATCTCAGTGTGGCTACTGGGACCTGTAAAAGAGCCTGGCCTTAGAATTACCTGAGCTTTCACTCAGGCCTGAATACTATTTCCATTAATAAATTTGGGCAACTTCGTTAATTCACTAAATATGTGTAGCACAGTCTAACCCAGACTGTGTTAAAAAATACAGATCAAGTACACATAAGAGTGTGTGTGTGTGTGTGTGTGTGTGTGTGTGTGTGTGTGTACTTGTGTGAGCATATGCATATGGAATACCTGGGCCATCAGCAAGCTCAGTCTACTGCAGTAGTTCTGCTTATTAAAAGAGAGACACTCCAGACTACTCCACACGAAAGCTGAATATTTGGGGTGGGGGTGGTCAAGAGTCTGGATGTTAAGCTGAGAACCGGTGGTCTAGCAGGAAGGAGACATAAATATAGACTACAAAAGCACCTGCTGCCTGTCTCTAGTCTGCATGCCCAGGGTGCTGCTAGCCTGCAGCGGGGAGCCAAGATGGCACTGGGGAATCCCGGGCACATACACGGGGCGTGATGCCTGAACTGAATCGAAAGCTGAGCAGCAGTGTAGCAGGCGGAGAAGCAGGAGCAACAGGAAATAATCAAGAAAGGATTCTGTGGACAATCTGTGCCCTGTCACACTCCCACTTGGGCACGCAACTGCTGCCTTCAGGCCTCAGGATAGATTCCTGATGCCAGCTGCTGGTCCAGCCCACCACCACAGTTTTATCACTCATCCATTCCTGCCAGGCCCTGGGGTCCCCAGGGGTCCGTGCCTGCCACTCTAATAATCTCTTCCTTCCTCTCCTCTCCTCATTCTCCCATCCCACTTCCCACTAGAATTATTTCTTTAGGACTTAACTTGTTGACCTTTATTCAAGTCAGGGTTTGACTACCTTTCTCAGAGTGTCCCCAGCACCAACACCACTGCTCTTATCACATCGGCTCACAATTACCAGTTAGGCTGTGAAGTAGGGGTATGTGGTGGGGGATGGGGAAGATGCAGCCCCAGAGCCCAGCATTTACGCAGCAATGCATGAATGAATTTGTGTGTGTATGAACGAGTATACAGAAGTATAAAAGAGCTGACCACCTTCAGTACCTACCAGTAGCTTAATATGGCTATAACGAAAGGACTGGTAGAAGATAAGACTTAAAAGGAAGATCGACATGGAACCTGAACAGGAAAGAGGAGCATGTGCCTTCGCAGGAAGGCATTGAGAGGCTTCAATGTTATCAGATTCCCTAAGTTCTCTCAAGACAAGGTCAAGAGCAAACAAGGTCACAAGGGGCTGGTTTGTTCGATTAAATAAGAGTACACTTAGAAGAACAGTATACAAATTAAAAAGTTATGTATAAATGTAATTAAGATTGTCTGCAATTCCAAACTTTGTTTTTCTTTTTTCATTTTATTTCTAGAGCCCTTTTAGATTTAGAGGGAAAAGCTGAACAGAAAGAACAGAGTCTCCATTGATTCCCTTCTCTTTATCTTGCCCCTTCCCGCCCTCACCTCAGTTTCCTCAGGTACATTTTTCCATTGAGGTCACACTGGTTGCTAGCACTGGACACATTTTAGTTGTACAAGTCTGTACTTCCCAAATCTGTACATGCTACACTATGATCACCACCAATATCTGGTTTCCATCTACCGCTACACCACTGCCCTCTTTTACTCCTACTATTAAGCTCAGTCTTAGTGTTTTCTATCCCTATCAGCACTACCTAAAACTGGTTGCATATCTTAATGATAAAAAGCAGCAAACATGCATATTCGGTCACTCATGAGGGCACATGGAGAAAACAGAAGCATCCTGAGAATTACACTCCCCTTTCGTGACACCCATCACTGACCTGAGTCACTTACACCCTCCACTCGATACACTAGATAATGTCTGTTATACACTGATATCACAGTGGTAACTTGTGTTGAGCTCTGTTTTCAACTCCATGGTTTGTGGGCTTATCTAGCAGCAATAATCCACATCCAAGATTTAAGTCAGTCAAAATGATTTCAGACCCTAACAAGTAGATGGCTTTTTTTCCCCAAACCTTCTTATAGCACGCTTTCCCACCACTGGCCAGAGAGGGCTGGAGGGGTAGTGCCCTTGGTCCCTTCCCGAGTTCCAACCCTCATCATTCCCGGGGTTCCGTAGCGGCGGCGGGAAGAGGAGGATGCTGGAGACTCTTCTCACCTCTTCCAGGAATCCTAAGCAAACCTCGCAGGACTCCTGAAGCGTTCTGGAAGCAATTTCCTCAGAAATGCTACAGATGCACAGATGAACAGAGAGATCAAATGAATCCTGTTAACTCCTTTGTTCCCCAGACTAACTGAAACAGTCAGGTGATCTCGGGGGAAAACCAAACATTGTAAGAGCCGAAGATCTTCATAAGCAGCCAAAGAGCTGGTTAGGAAGAAGAGCCAGCCCTCAAGCCTGGCTCAGGCTCTCTAGCAACTGAACCCGGGGCTTGGAGTTAAGAGTTTGCTAGGCAGTCAGGCTGGGCCCTCAGGGCAGCCAGTTCCCTCCCTCCCTGAGCCCAGGGGTCTTCTCACAGGAGACGACAGTTCTTCACGCTGGCGCCACATACCTGGGCTACAGTATCTGCCTGGGGGACAGGTTTCCACGGTGCTTGCATCCTCCCTGGAGTCAGGGTGGAAAAGGTGACAGTGGCACATGCCAAGCTCCCAGGGGCCCCTCTCCCCTTCACCAATATTCAGAGTGGCAGGGGACAGTGCCAGGCTGCCGAGGGGAGGCGCAATCACTCACGGGTCTATAGCAGCACATGTTCACTGGTCCAGCTGGTCCCAATTGGGATGGAGCTAGAGTCCTGCCCATTGAAACCTCCCCCTCCCTTGGAGCAGAGTCGCTCTATCAGGGAAGCTGGGGTTCCTACAGCAAAGTTGGGCTCTGTCCCTGGACTGGAGGCCTGTAGCTTGTGTTTCTGGCAAAACAGGACCAACTGCGGTACCAAGCCTCAAAGCATGAGGGGTTAGGCAACACTGCTCAGCCGTCTCTTCACTCATTCTACAGGGCCAGACAGACTTCCATACACACACACAAATGTTTAGTATACACCTGGATTCAGAATATCTGTGATTATGTCTCATTTCAGCCCCTTTTTAGACTGTTTTTTGCTTTATTTATAGCCAGTTCTCTATGTCCTAGATTATTAAATGGTAAGTTAGCTGGCTGGGATGGAGCATCTGGGTAGCTCAGAGCTCTACATCAGTCCCTCCAACCACCAGCGTGGGTCAGGGGTCCTGGGCAGTGCTGAGTCAGGGACATAACCCACTTCTAAAGCACTGGTTCCCTCTTTTTTAAAAAATCACTGTTAGATATTGTATTGTGTTGGTTCTCAACAAGGTGTGATTGTGTCCTTCAAGGGACATTTGGTGATACTGGGGACATTTCTGGTTGTCACAGCCGGGGGGGGAGGGGGGCTGTTACTGGCATCTAGAGGGTTGGGACCAGGGGTTCTGCTAACTATGCCATATAATGCACAGAATGGCCCCCACAATGAAGAACTGTCCAACCAGAAATAACAACCATGGTGAGACTGAGAAACCCCAAGGTATATGGATTCTGTAGGCAATTCATTTAGGCCACAACCAAAAAAAAAAAAAAAAAAAAAAAGTATTTTGTTGTTTAAAAATAAATTTGAAAACTTCTAGGACACTGTCCGGATTCCAACTATTCCACAACGCGATACAGACTCTTTTGTATTATGCTTCAAAGTCCAAAGACTGTACAGATTTTACATCAGACATTTGCTTTTAAATTCCCATATCTTTTGGAGAACATCTAGCCACACTGAAGAGCTAAGACCTTGTCTTTTCTTCTATTAAACACAGGTGGGAAATAAAGGCCTAGTAGCTGCCAGGTAGGACATATTACAAGCTTCCTACTGAGCCAGAGCAAAATCTAAAAACCTTCAACCACGGCAGGGAGGATCAGATGGAGGCAGAGGGTCTGTCCTGATGGGAAGCCATGGGTGTTGGCTTCATAGAGATCAACTCTCCATCAGTCAGGCAGAGAGCCAGAAGTTAAATAAATTGCTTCTTTTAGGAAGGAAAGTGAACAATGGCCTCTTCGTTGGAAACCACAATGGGGATTTAGGAAGGGGTAGAGCATAATTCCCAGGATGGAAAATGGCCCGGGCTTTAGCGTTAATGTCCTTGGTCTTGTGGGACAGCCTCCAAGAGATTTCAGTCACTGCTGGTGAACTCTTTATTAATTCCAATGCAAAACCCCAAGGACTAAATTTCATCTTTTGATGCCAAATAAATCATTCTGACTCTGGAGTCGAGGGAAATAATATAGCTGTCTAACCTAACACAAAGGTTCTGGTGCTCTGAGGTTCTCTGAGACGTCTCTCACTAAATGAAACCAACACCCTGTGTCAGGTTAGTCCTTCCAGATCAAAAAACTGGAATCCACCTAACAGCACTGCCCACTCTCCCCAAGCCCTGCTTCATCTTCTTCACGCTCTTTTGAGGTCAGCAGGTCTTTCTGCAGAAGGTGCCCAGGTCCCTGTGCACGAATCGTTGCATATTGTATTGCACTGTGTTTAGGTGCTACCCTATCCAGACTGAGCTTTTTAAAAGCAGGGGTAGCGTCACGCTTACCTTTTTTATCACTAGGACACAGGCTTAGTCTGGAACAGAAGGGACTTAACATTAAATAAACAAATGAGTGTTTGACCTGTGAAACATGCAACATGTTTCAAATTATGATCCACCAAAGTTCTACCTGGCAGCTCAAATTCTCCCTACGTTGTACGTGCAGTTTGTAGTGTGTGAACGTCAGTGCAGAATTTGCTTCTGTAAACACAGCCGAGGAACAGGATAGATCTGCACAGATGTTAGATCTTTCTCCAGGAACCCTTCAATATGTAAAACCATTGCAGGGTGGAGAAATTCCATAAACAGTTGCCCTTTGAGGTGGCAAAAAACACACTCTCCCTTTTCAAGTATAATCAGCAGGTCAGATGACCTTGGCTCAGCACAGAAACAAGCCCAATGCAGCTTCCTCAGAAGTGTCAGTCCTTGAAAGCACCCACAAACGTGCCTCATATACAAACAAACTGCAAAGGCGAGCACACTTGCAACCTAGACGCTTCCATTTTGACGATCAAGTCTTGTAAGACAAGACTCATTCACTCTATAGACTTATTTTCTTTTTTTAAAAAAAAAATATAATTAACTTTTGGGACCATCCCAAGTGTGGTCCTGAAATGCTGGAATGGACAGCTTCTGTGGGAAGAAGAATCCACAAAAAGTCAGGCAATCTCAGACTGAAAAATATATCACACACACACACACACACACACACACACACACACACACACAACTAGTGTGTAGGTATTTCTGTAAATTAAAAATTCCAATTAAAGACCTCCCTGAATTTAATGACTTTTTCCACTGAGTATATTATTAATCCGAAGACACACACATATAGCTTTCTACACTTATTTGAGACTCTGGGAAATTTAGTAAAAATCATGATAATCAAAAGGGTTGGAAACCACTAAGTCAGCGCTTTTAGAGAGTTTACTCTGTTATACTCCTATACATAAGGCACTTTTGTTTAAATGTATAACAGAGATCAGGAAAGATTAATATGGAGAGGAAACAAGAGTTGTATTCAGTAAAGCAATCTAGCAGTGCAGACAACAGGGAAGAAGCCCTTTCAGTGAAGTCTACCCGAAAGGACTGGCCTCGACTCTAGAGAGAAGTAACCTGTATTTAGTGATAAGTGAAGGACATTTAAATTTTGCCTTGTATTGAACCCAAGATCTTCCTTTTCAGGCATCAAGATTACTGAAAAGGAGAAGACAGAAGAGAGAGAATTTCAGGGCCTCCGTGTGCAGCCTTATAAGCATCAAATAAAACTAGACCCCTTCAAGTTTTTAAATGTAGCAGGATATTTGGTGGGAGTTTTTCTATTGTCCCAGGCTTTTAATTAAGGACAAAAGGCACTAAGTACCCAGAGTCTAGACTATAAACTGAAGAGGGTAGATAAGAAGGAACCATCAAGGAGGTACAGTAGTAGACTAGCATTATGGAAGTCAAACAGTACAGGGTCCTGATGAAGTGATGAGAATTATCAAACCCAACTGGATGTCTTGAGAAAAGAAGACTGAAAAGTGCTGACTGGATTTGGCAACGCAGATGTCCTCAGTGACCTTAACATGTGTTACTTGAGCAGGATGGTAAAGGGGAGTCAGAGCATTTCAGTAGAGGCTGGAGGGAAAAACAGAAAGCAAAGAAGGTGAGAGTAATAAACATTGGTTCTTAAAGCATTTGGATGAAAAAAAGGACACAAATTAGAAAGTACTCATAAGGAGATGCTGGCAAGATTTTTAAGATGAGAAAGTTTGGACACGTTTACACATTGGGAAAATAATCCAAGAGAGAGGGAAATGGTAAGTTAGAGGCAAGAACACACAGTCATTTAGGAAGCACAGGTCTTCAGCAAAATAAAAGACAACTAGCATTTGGGACAGAGGTTAAGGAATGAAGCCAGGTGGGCACGTAGACAAAGTTGGGAGCAGAAGGCAGTGAGGGTGGAGAACCTCATGCGGTTTTCTTGACCATATAGGAAGCAAGGCTGCCTGTCTAGAAGGAAAGAAGGCACAAGATGAAAGTGGTCTTGAAGAGAATGATGAAAGTTGAGTTACCATTGAAGGAAATGAGAGAAAGAGCTTGCAAGTGTTGAGAATAGAAGAACCATTCAGAATAGCAGGCACAGATTTGTGGTGGTGATTTGAGGCTCTCAAAGGAAGAACAAGAAACAGAATTAAATCCAGCAGCAAGGTTGCAGCAGACCTGTGCTGAGAAGGAATCAGTACATTTTGTAATTAGGAGGTATCTGAAAAAGGGACTTAAGAGATAAAAGGAGAACGTAGTTGACCATAAAAGGGGGAAAGAAATGGGATGGTAGCTAAAGCTACTGGCATCAATTGAAGACTACCCCCAAATTCCCCCCACCCCCCATCAACCTCACAAAAGCAGCATACAGGACTGAATCAAGTGTATTCAAACCACAGAAGATAACAAGCAAGAATCCATTAAGAGGCCAGAGAGGACAAATCTGCCCAAGAGAAGGGTGTAGCCTCTGTGAGGAGAAAGGTTTCCCAGACAACCAGCAGAAAGGATGAACAGAGATAATCACACTGAGGGACAGAGGGAAGAAGAAAGGACTGTAGGATTTCTTAACAGAATATTAAAACCAGAATTTGGGTGAGGAAATAAAAGGGGGTGGGAAGTCTCACAGGTAAAGGTTTGGAACTGATAAAAAACTAACAAGAAGTATACTTGGATCTTTGCTGGGTACCTGATTACACACTGAGAGCTCACAAGCTAGTGGTCCAGCTACAATTCTCTGTACTCGGAGAAGCACTGTATGATGACATGAAGGAAGGTGAAGAGTTACCTGGCTTCTGGGCATCACTGAGTTAGCACTTGAAGTGGTAACTTCAGAGTCTGGGCTCAAGAGAATGCTGTGTGGACCAGCAGGGTCTTAGGATTCAAAAAAATTAGTAGGAGCCAGGTTCAGGTCATTGGATTTGGTGGAAGCAACTTAAATATTGATCAAAAGGCATACCATGTGTGAAATTAAGTTTGCCCCATCTATTTTAATATCAGTACTCAAAACTTTTTGAATATATAGAACATAACTATGATATCTTAATATCTTATCTACTACGTCTAACATCTGTGTTAGTTCTGGGGTTCTGATTGATTTTTCTCCTATTTTTGGTTGTAGTTTCCTGCCTTTTTGCATGTCTGATTTTATCTGTTGAGTACTGGGTAGGTTTGCATTCCTAATAATAATAATTATTATTATCTGCTTGTTTGGGGATATGGTTAGGCACTTGGAAATAGAACCTATGAGATCTTGCTTTTTAGATTTGATAGGTGGGCCAGAGCTGTGTACAAGTCCAGGCTAGTTACTTCCCATTCAGAAGAGAAGTCCACTCCGTGGCCTCCAACCAATGCTCCACGCATCTTTGAAGGCAGGCAGAGGCACTACTGCTGGACTTGTGTGAGCATCGGACATAGTTATCACTAATCCTTTAGATGGCTCTGTCCCTGGCCTCCAGTGCTCTGCTCAGCTGAATTCTCAAGTATTCAAGATGAATACTCAACTTTGCTTATCTGTGGATCAGCTACTCTCTGAGCAGGAGAATCCTCTCTGGTCATCTCTCTGCGATCTCTGGCTGTCTTAGTCTCCGTGTACTCTCAGCTCCATTTCCTCAACACAGGGAATCCACTGAATTCCTCATCCTCTTCTGCGGCCTAGAAACTTTCAAGGACATTTCAAAAGAACTCAGCTCATCTTTTCCCTATCTCTCCAAGACCACTGACCTGTTATCTGATGTCCAACATCTTGCAAACCATAACTTCATTTATGTTGTCCATTTTTTATTTATTTTCTCTTCTGGTAGGGTCATTCTAATCCTGACTGCATATGGGTCAAAAGTAAAATCTACCCACAGGTTTTAAACTGAGAAATCCAACAACTATTTCACCAGCTTAAAGGCTTGATAAATACACACATGGCTAATTGGAAGAGGGTTTCTGACGAGTTAATTGCCTGCCATGTCCATTGTTCCTTCTCAAGCAAGTGACTGCAAAGAGCATGTTTGGTGAGGAGTTATTCAAGCTCATGCCCTATACATCTACTGATTCTACTACCACCTTGGCCACTGAAGACAAGGGGTTGGGGCATGAGATAGACTGGTATGAAGGGGGTGGCAGTGGGTGTGGCTCCAAAGTCTGTGCAAAGCAGGTTCTCTCTGTGGCACAGAGATTACCTCTTGGAGCAGGAACAAGAGGTCACTGGGATATGAATCTTGCTGAGCTATGCCATACATCTCCAGAAGGTCCTTTCTACACCCACCCTTGGAACTCTTGATATCCACATGACTGAAGAGTTGAGGAGTTGGGACCTACGATATCTCACACTGTGTTCCTTTGCAATCATCCTCATTCCCCAAATTCACCCAAGCACAGCTTTTCCTGGGCCCAAGAAACACAATCGTTCACGTGGGATGGAATGAACCAGGCACACTACAGTGTCACAAGAGCAGTAAAAAATGTGACCACCAAAGGAAGATGGCCCACATAACTTGTGTTTATAGATACCTACCACAGCCAGGAGAAAGATCAGGCTCACTGACTAGGTGACAAGGCTTTAAATTGGCCAAAGGGAGCTCTTGGAGGAGGGAAGGGAAAGCATCCAAGAATACCCTGGGGACTGCAGGAGTGATTTATTGACAACAGCTGCCTTTGTCCCACTGCAGGAGGCCTAAATGGCACTGGAAACAGGAAGCAAGAACCCAGACAGAGCCTCTGTGAACCTTCTCAGGTAACAGTGTCTCCCCAAGACTCCTCAAGGAGCCAACTCTTAAACGTACCCTGCTGGCACCTGTGAGGTTACCCAGAGCCGCTGAGACTCCCCTCAGCCCTTAAGATCCATGCTACCCTGTCTGCAGGCACCTCAGAGCAGAATCAAAACACTAATCCAAATCCAGAGAAGTAGCTGCTTTTCAGAACGCACTACTCCGCATGCAATAAAACTGCAATTGCCTCCAAAATACACGAGAGATTTTATTTTTTACAGGAAAGGTTCAGATAGGAATGAAGGCAAGCAGACAGGCAGAGGAAGAGAGAGGAGGAAGAAGCATCTTTATTTTATTATTTAGCTGTTCACACCGGTTGTTCCCCGCCTCCCTCCAGACCCAAGACTCAAACCAGGGGTATGTGGTTTGCTCCTTCGGAGGCAACTGACCCAACAGCTGCTCCACTGGGGCATGCCAAGAGCTATCTTAAATTAATAATCAAATAGTCGATTTAAAATGGATTGTCACTTAACACCATCTTTAAGAAGAAACTGGGTGGTTAAGCCCTAATCAAAACAAGCGAGCGAGCAAGCAAGCCCTGTGCTTAGGGACGTTAACAAGACACCATCTGGTAATACAAAGACAACCAAGCCTGGAAAATTAAAACAACAAAGTCAACACAGTTTAACTAATAAATGAGAAACCAACTTAATAAACTAAGGCAAATATTTGGGGGAAGACCAAAGGCTCTACAAAGATCCACATGGAGCAAGCCAAGTGCTATTGTGCATATACAGCAAAGCAAACAACCAGGTCTGTTCTAACTTGATGGACAGACAGCAGGTCATCAGGTCAGTGACCAAACCTAACAAAATCCTAGTATAGAGGAGAAGGTAGGGACATGAATCAGTGCTGCCTGACAACTCAGTGCCCACCCTGGCACTTTTTTGCGATAATAAACATAATGATTATAAACAATAATAAACAAAATAATAAACAAAAAGTTTGAGATAATAAACAGCAAGTAGCATGTGCAATGTATTTTTAAAAAACACCCTCTCTGGGACCTAGAAATTCTTTGTAAACATTAACTCATCACTTAAACATAGATACAGGGAGTAGGCATTCACTGCAATTTTGTATCCACACCGAAAGAAACTGCCAGTCAAGAGGGTTGGTTTTCATTAGATCCCAAACTACAACTCCCTGAACCCACTGTTCCTGGATCATGGTAGACAGGGGAGAAGGACCCCTAATCCCTATTCCCAGTTCTGTTATCCTACCAACATTCCTATGGAGCCTGATGGCAGTGGGGCAGCCCATGGATAGGGTTGCTGCACATTCTCTCTGTCTCTCTCTCTCCTGCCTCCTCCTCACCTATAGCATAACTGGCCCTCACCAGAAGCCGAGCACCAGCAGCGCCTCTGCCTATCCAGGTATTACCTATTCTCAGTGACTTAGTCAAATGCATGTCACTGGGTCTTCCCTCACAGGTAGTAAATCCTTGTGGCACTTTCTCCCCCATCCACAACTTCATAGGTGGTAGCTCCCACTCAGCACTTAAACAACAAAGACCTTGCATGTGTCTTACGCGCTCCCAGAATGTGACATACTGTGACGCTTTATTGCTCTCTAGGATTTGAAACAATGACAGAAAGGGGGGCTTATATCCTATTTTTCCAGCTGCTCTTAGATAATTCATCACAAAGTCATGGAAGTAAGTGGGGTGTGGATTTCCTTCCAAAATGAGAGGATACATAATCTGCATCAGGCCCTCACACAACACTTTGCGGGTATGTATGTGTGTGTATAATCTCACGTAACTTTTACAGCACTCTGGGGGCAGATTCTACGGGTCCCGTGTCTTACACATTAGAAAACCGCTGCACCAGGGCACCTGGCTAAGAAGTACAGGTAGCAAAGCCAGGTCAACCTGCTCCAAACCTGACTCCTCCTGCCATCTACTCCCCCATCTCCAGTAGAATAAGAGGTTCTCAATAGCAATTTCCAGGGAACTTTGCCCATAATGTTCTATTAAGGAAAGATTAGCACTGATACTAGAAATTAATGTAGGGGGATATTCAGAAAGCTGGAAGCATCACTTCCTATTATCTGAAAGTCTGGGTTATTTTCTGGAATTTTCTTTAAAAGAAGGGTGATTTTTCTATCCTTCCCCAGAAAGTTCTCCAAAACAATGAGACATTGCACTACCCAAAAATCCAAGTGGGAGAACCACCAGGGCAGGCTGAGATGCGGAATAGAATGAGAGAGGGCTTTATGGTGTCAGTGAAGGCAAAGTGGCTTCTGTTGACTCAAGCAAAGAGGTAATCAGTCCTTCTCTTTAAAAGGCAATTGCCACCCCGAGGCTCCTGCACACTGCCAGCAGTTAACACTTTGCACGTGTCCTCAGATTCAGTATTACACACCAGGGCCAGGGATAGGAAGTCAGAGGGAATTCAGATGACAGGGGTCCTAGGGAAAGTGGTATCCTCAAGGCCCTGCCCTGTCTGCAGAGTTCACATAGAAAAACTTTCAGGAGTATTGTATTATCCAGACACCAAACAAAACCAGTCTATGGGCCACTTTCGGCTTATGAGAAGGTCACAATGCCTGGTTAGAGAGAGATGGGCAGAGGCTGCACACACCAGGCAGCACAGTCAACAGGCTGAATGTTAGCAAGGCCAGAGAGACTATACTTACAGGGACCGTCGAGCATTCAGAGGCAGAGATCAAGTACGTAAGACTGAAAGATCTCCAAGGAGACATGCCGTGGCTGAGACAGAGGTGAGCAGCTAGACATGACCAGTCACAGACATGCTTGAGTAGGAAACTGCAATTGTTCGTCCATGTTCTGGCTAAGTGTTCTCACAGGTCCTCAGTGAGGAGTCAATAGGAGATCTCCGCCCTATTGAATTATCATTTATTAATATTTGTGACAAATTGATAGTTCCCTTTCAGAATTATGCTTTGGTCTGTCAATGAATGTCCTAATGTCTGCTGTTAGAAAGCACCCTTGCAGGTACTGTCAGGCACTCCTCAGTCTAGGTGGATTCGAAGTAACCCTTAGACGAGAAGGTGGGACCCAGAAATGCAGTTCCTTCTACAGAATGGTGTCTGAATGCTACTGACTTACAGAAGAGTTACTATAGATTTCATACAAAAAAAAAAATCATTTTACTAAGACAACCAAATTCATCATCTGCATTTTCATGATCAAAATCCCTATCACTGTGAGACTAATATGGGCAAATTAAACTGTCAGAGTATAAAAATAGTCACTGAGGATCAGCCTGATAATTTGTAAATTAGTCCCTTCTCTGACATTCCTCCCTACTAATGTCCACCATGTAAATGACAGCTTCTGCAATCCAACATATGCACTAAAAACTACACACAGTGCAGATGAGAGCTGATGCGGGTCAGGACACTGACGGACAGCTGATCCAGTTACAGCAAAGCCCTGGACAAAGGAAATCACGGGCATCTGGTCCATCACCAATGAAGAGGAGCCTAACACTGATGGAGTCATGCCCAACCTTCAGAAAAATAGATGACGTCTTTAAATATTTTTGCAAAGCTAATGCTGCTCTTCTTCATGAGAATGCTGAGAAAGGGCAAGTGGAAGATGTTATCATGCCTCCAAGTCAGTCAGAAAAGTACACATTAAGATATCTGATCTGTTCTTAGTCTAAGAATTAGCATACAGGGACTGCTGCAACACAGATACTAGACACTGATAAATATAAGATGACATTCTCATAATTTTGTCATCATTTTTAAAAACCAAATATTAATCCAACCTACTTAAACATATATACTCTAAAATAGTCACCCATTTTAACTGGAATCTCCCTAAATAGATTTATTAAGAGAAGGGAAATGCTTATACATTGCCTACAGTAGGTAACAAAGTCAATATTCCCATGCTGATTTTACTACTGTTAAGTCTGTTGTGTCTCAGTATTGGCATTAGGTGTTTGCGGACATTAGTAAAATCTTTAGCTTCTGACTCTCTTGTTCCTCCTACAAGTACAGAAACAGTAACCTGTCTATGTCGCTGCATTTTTAGACTCTTAAAAGAATGCATTTAGGGTTTTGTCAACTCTTAAAAACTACATTAAAGCAATACACTTCCCTATAATTTTTTATTTCTATGTGCTTTTTTTCCCCAACTAGTGAAATTTCAATCATCAAGACTTTCCATTAATCAAAGAAGTATGATTTAGTAAACAACAGAGGTATATGTTGACAAACTTCGTCAACCATTCCAGTTTACTATTAGGAATCTGTTTCCCTGGCCTCTTCCCCAGAGATTCTGATTCAGTCCAAAAATCTGCACTTTTCAAAATTCTTAAGTGATTTCATTGCTCTAGAATTGATCATCTCTTGCCATCTCTGACTTTTTGAAGACTCTGCTTTCAGTACTTGGTAAATCTCAATCTAAAGGTTCAGGTAATAGAAGCCTCCTTGTTTACAGGAAACAAATATTATCACAATTCAAAAAGAACTAACCTCTCAAAAGGTACATGCTAAGTCTCTACAGTGTGCCCAGACTGAGCTCCACGCTACCTACCTCTTCTGGTAGTTAGCAGATACATCACAAATATTTACTAAATAGTTCCGAGTTCAGGAAGAGAAGACTCCAGCTGAGTCTGAGTTTGGGGACTGTTTTAGATGGGAGGGGCACACAAATAAGAATCATCTCTTAATAACCTCTAACTAGAATTGAATTAGAGCTAATTATATTTAGCAGAGCATGGACTTGTTATATATCCCCAGTCAATTTGAACTTTTAATGCTTATTAAATTGTGTAATGGATCCTAATTTAGCTTAGAACAATAAGTACACTAGAATTCACAGAACCTGGGAAAGTCCTCATGGTGAACTAAAATAGTTTCCTTCTGCAATTTACATAAAATCATTGCACATGAATACAGCATGGCGCTCATCAGGCCCCTGGTCAGAGGGAAGAAGATCATCTTCAATCACCCAAATGGTAAACCAGCACCAAATATAGGTGAACTTCACTTAAGTAACAATGGTGTGTTCCTGAAAGGGAGGAGACTTTACTGAGGCTCTGACTTGGGCCAACAATGATGCTGGCACTTCACTTATACCTGAGGGCCATGCTCCTCTCCCTTCGGTATCTCTCATTGACCCACATTCCCCTCCCCCAAGCCCTTAGGGTTTTGTGGGGTCTGTTCCCTCTCCACTCCCTTCCTCCCTTCAGCCACCTTGGGCTCAACATCACCTAATTTGAACAGAATGGCACATACAGCCCTCATCTCTATCTCTTTACTCCACCCTTATTTTTTCCCACAGCATTTATTGCTCCGCATACTATGTTAATTGATCTAAGCGTTTGTGCCTCCACCCACACACCAGATTTTGAGTTCTGAGAGAATAAGCCTGTGTCACTAGTAAGTACACGCATGCACACATGCAGGCAGGCATATGTCACACAGAAATATACATACCCTATGCATATATGTGGGGGTATATATTTGTGTGTGCACGCGTCTCTACATACATATATACATATGTATGCATAGACAGATAATGTTCTTCTGAGCTACTGAATCCAAGTGGTAATCATTTAGAAGCATTGCTCAACCCAATACATTTTGTAATCAAATGTAAAACCACAGAGATAGAGACTGACTTTCACCAAAACAATGTGAGAACTAAATTGCCACTTATAAAACCTAAGCCAAGCTGTGATATACACAAAAAAATGTAACTGCAACCCTAGGTTACTTGACAGCACACACAGACTCTCCCCTCCATTCCGCAGGACTAGACACCCAGCACAGAAATCTCCAGCCTCAGGACAAAATCATGATGCTGAAGACAAGTTTAGGGAAGGGAAGAGCAGGTCTTTCTTCCTCTCTATCTGCCCACCGACACAGGGCACTAGTGGGGAAAACTTAAGAAAATGGTCAATATAACTGTCCTGGAAAACAGAACCTCTGCTGCCTTGTTCATCTGAAACAAAAAGAGCAGAGAGATTGCTCGAAATGAGATTGAAGCATAATGAAAACAGACTCCAGAGCAATTAATTTTTCTATCAAGGAATTAAATCATTTCTGTTTTACCCAAATCTCAGTTCCACTGAGAGAATATCACAGCAGTGCAATTTCAACTGAAAAAAAAAGATGGAACTTGAGAATATTAAGAAACTAATCACTGTGTTTTGTAAGAACCTTGATTTCAAGTCAGTGAGTGTTGATGCTTCCCTCTACAGACCTCTGAGCTATTTTTGAGGTTGAGCCTTTAGTGCTTTTAGCTCTGACCACCTGCTCAGAAGTGAGGTGACTACCTTGTTCTGCTCAAATCAAGCAAAGGTCTACATCAAGCTACCCAGACAGGCATCTCTAAAGTTAGAAACAGCCATAGGCTTCTGGTTGCTTCAGTGTCCCTCCCTAACCTTCCTACTTTTATGAGAAAGGGCTTCTTTTTTAAAAGAAAAAAGGCTGAAAAAGTACAGTGCATGGTAAAAATAATTGGGAAAAAATATTCTTTTGTCTATATCGTTTAATCATCACTAAACATCAATAAAACGTACAGAAATATCTGTCAGCTTCTCCTCTCTGTGGTCTCTAAAATTAAATGTGCTAGGCTTCTAAAAAAAAAAAAAGACAAAGGAAAAATATTAACCTAGAAATGCTAAACATGTTTTGGTCTCAGACCCCTCTATAGTCTTAAAAACTATTGAGGACTCAGTTTGGGGGAATATGGGTTCTCTCTCTCTCTCTTTCTCAATGTTTGTCAATTAGAAACTAAATCAGAGACATTTAGAATGATAACAAATCCATTGCCTATTGACATAAATAACATTTTTATGAAAGTAAACTATATTTTCCAAAATGATTTTAAAAATGAGTGGCATCATTTTTACAATTTTGCAAAACATTTTAAGGTCTGACTTAGAGACCAGCTGGTTTCTTATATCTGCTTCTATATTCAACGTGTAGCAATTTTTTTTTAGTTGAAGTTTTGAATAAAATCCAGCTTCATATGGACACAATGTTTTAAAAAATTTTTCAGATAGTTACCAATCTTCCTCTTTGATATTACAATAAAACAAGTAGTTGTTTCTTAAAAGTTGAGTTGCAATGTGGAATCTAAAACCATAATCAATAAACCTCTCATATTCTGTTCCATTAAAATTCACTAGCCTATTTTACATTCTCAATGGATTCTTCAGCTACATATGGCTTCATAGTATCTTATATTGGTCATTTGAAAAATATGGGTTGACTGAGTTACGTGGATCTTTCAATATTGACATCTTTCAACTATAAATATTAAAACATCACAGTTCTTAACTCATCAGTAAATTCGTGAGCAAACTCTTTTTAAGTCTGCTGTCAAGTTCACAATGGTGGACATACATTTTCTAAAATTCTACTTATGGCTTGTAGGATCCAATTCTATCATGGGCATCAAATACTAACAGTTATTTTTCCTGAAATAATAGGTTCATTCACTTTTTTTTTTAAAGGAAAGGTGCAGGCAGGAATGAAGGTGAGTAGGCAGGCAGGAAGAGAGGGGTGGAAGCAGCACTTTATTTTTTATTTAGTTGTTCACATTAGTTGCTCCCCCTAGCCCCAGGTCTTGAACCCAAAGTCTTGGGATGCATATCAGACTGCTTCCAGATGTATTAGACTGATAGGCCAGCAGGACATGCCCAAATTCCTTCATTTTTAAGAAAATGCCTGACAAATTCCCAAGCCTCCACAACTACATTTTGTCTATCATTCTTACAAGTACAAAGGACATTCCATGAAAACACAGTTAGCTTAGCTAAATAACTCAATCACACAAGTGCATTTCCATGAGCATTTGAATAGACAGCAGAAATGCTTATGCATAGGTCCCTTTTGGAATTTTGATATTATAAAGATATATAGCCCAGGTCTGCGCTTTAACAACATTTGGTTCATCAAAGACATACTTAAGTAAAACTAGTTTTTGTTTCTCCTGCAATCGTGTGGCAATGAAGAGCACACTGACTGCACTGATGACAGCAGTTTGGTGACTTGATTCCTTCTAAGGCACCGGCAACTTTATACACCATTTCTTTTGCACCGCAGGTACAAACATCAACACATTGAAAAGGGTGGATGACATTTTATTACTAAGAAAAACCATTTTGAACTATAGACCTGAAAATGTCACTAGAACCGCCAGAGGTCTGCTTTACAGAACCACACTTTGAGAACTAATTGAAAAAAAAAAATGGACAAAACCATCACTTAAGAGTTTTTCACTGATAATCAATAAAAATAACAGTAGTCAGAGCAAAGCCAACGATGATTGGGGAATAAAACTAGGCACATAAAGCTGTCATACTCACAGGTGAACTCATTTTATTTTTATTTACTTTCAAGCTCTAGTTTAGGTGTATATTAAGGGAGTCTACTGATAATCATAGCAAAATGTGAGCAAATCACAAGCCTATCCTCCCAGAGCTTTCTGCTCCATTGTTGACATCTGAGACGGTAGCACCTTTCCTGGATGAATGTCAAGCCTATGAAATCTTAAGGCGCAGGAACCCAAGGGAAGCCTTGCAAAAGACAACAGAACTCTGAGGAAATAGGATTATACCACTAGGAAGACAGTTTCTTCCAAAGTAGAATAAAGAGAAAACCTGAAATTTCCTCCGACAGCGGCACGGTCTAGAAGTTGAGCCTCAGCATCCTAGTACTCAGGAGACCACAGAAAACCCGTGTCTCTGTCAGGGATTCACCATTTGCACACTGAACATCACACCAGCCTCGGGAGTTTATTGTGGGGAGCAAATGAAATAATACAGGGGAAGGCCTGAATGTACAGAGATAATCTGTTACTAGGGGAAAAGGCCACCCTGCCAACAGAAAGAAAATAAAACAAGGACTGTTTGTACCACTTGTTAAATTGCAGGCCTAGGCCAATCATTCGTCCTCAAAGACAATCAATATATGGACTTGCTATTAAAAGCAGAGGACCAAGCAAACCATGACATGGGATAATTAATCCCAATCCTTTAAAATTCCCAATCATTTCCTTTTTCTTCCAGTCCTCCTCCTTTTCTAAACGCCTCGTTCTTTCTCTTCTACCCTGTCTTCAACCTGGCAGTCATTTCCGATGACTGCTACATACCAAATGAATAAAACCTTAAAAACAAAGTCAATTTTTAAAAATCAATAAGCTGTTATCAGGCTTGAAACATGAGAGAAGAATACTGAAAGTAACCGCCATCAGAGATCACGTTCCGCCCTAAAAAAGACACGCTCTGTGTCAGATAGAGCAAGAAGCTGTGGGTTGTAGTCTTCATTTGCTTGATGCGTGTGGCCACCAAGATTTAGCACAGGACACGATTATTTGTAAACCTGTGGTCTGACACAGGAAATGTGAGCTGAAGACAGAGCAATAATTTAAAAAAAAAAAAGAAAAATATTAGATTCTTATTCCACACCACAGTGCACTGTACCTTAGCAGAAAGAATAGGCAGATACCAAAGTTCAGGTGAATGTTCTGTATTCTCTCCAAAGTAACGACTGTCAGCTCCCAATAATATACATGGCAAGAGTATCCAAAAGGAGAATAAATTAAAGTTTTAACAAATGAAAAGCATCTATGTTTTTCTAGAGAAGGTTCAAATCCACAAAAAGCAGGAGCTTTATGAGGTTTTGTTTTTGTTTTTCAGTAAGTAATTCCATGACCCCCCAAAAAAAAACAAAACAAAAAAACTAATAGCCAGTACCTTCAAGTTCGCTTTGGGAACTCCTGGAGGAAAATGTGCACCCAGAACTTCTGTCTTTCAATCTTCCTAAAGATATTTCTACCATTAATTCTTTTGATTTAATTTATTCTTTAGGAAACTCTCTTAAAATTAAACTTTGCAACTGCAAAGTGTTATGTAATTGTTAGTAGGAGATGATTTACTTGTCATTCATTGTAAATGTGATCTTTATGATAGAATGAAGGGAATTATGTTACTCATCTCTTCCTACCTGCAGTTTTTGACTCACTGCTTAGTATTTATTTGGCATTTTAAAAAACTCTTTTTCAACGACTTGCGTTCTTTAAATTTTTGAACTTGCCTTTTTATAACACATAAAATTTAGGAAGGATAAAAGATGTAGAGACACAAAACACCAGCTTTGATTTATAAATGAGAGATAACCTGCCTTCAAAGTTAAAGCATCATTTTAATGTCAGAGGCAACTCAGATTCTGGGGTGGGGTGGCGGGGAGATTGGTTTTTTTGTGTGTTTTGAACAAGGAAATAGATATTTTTAAAAATTGTCATTTATGTTTTTAACCTCTTATTAAAGACAATTGCAGGCAGATGCAAAAGTAGGCAGAATAATAAACTACCAAGTAGCAAGCACCCAGCCCAACAACTAACTCAAACCTCGCATGGTTTTATCTATTCCCCAAATCCTCTCCCACCTCAAGATTATTGCAAAGTAAGTCTCAGATATAATTTCATCAGTAATACTGCAAAATGCATCTCCAACAGGTGCCCTTTTGTTTTAAGCCACCACATGCATACCTAACAACCTGACACAGTTCCTTAGTATCGTCATGTGTCCTGTCACTGTCCCTAGTTCTTCAGTTGTCTTCTGGGAATTAGTACTTGTTTTATAATTTCTGTTTTGATTGGGATAAAATATGATCCATATGTCACAGCTGGTTATGACATCACTCTATTGTTATTTTGCTATTCCTGCCATCTCTTTTATTTATTCTTCCAATTTTTGGTCAAAGAAACCAAGTCTCTTGTTCTATAAAATGTTCCCACAGTCTGTATTTTACTAATTGCCTTTAATAGTATCATGGAATATGTTCCTCTGGCCCCTCTTTCCTCTGAACTAACGTTTAGATCTGAAAGCCACCGGATAAAGACTTGGTTTTTTTGGTAAGACTACTACCTCAGAAAAAGGGCCGAGCTTCCATTAGGAGGCACATAATGTCTGGTCTTCTCTCTGTGGGTCAAACATTTACGTTTAAGGTACCCAGAGTCCAAGCAAACTTCTCTTAGACAAAAATTGGAAAATCTTACACCATTTAATTTCTCAATAGCATAACGATGTAGCAACCTTTTTAAAAATGTGTCTTCAAATTTTGCTACTTTAAATTCTGTGGTTTCTCTTTCCATTAGAGAAGTTACAAGTTTTATTTGACAGAGTTTTCATCACTTTCCTTTATGTCAACCCTTTTTTTTTTTTTTGGGTGGGGGGGAGACACTCTGCTCTTCCAGGTAAAAGCCAATCCAACACAGAGACAGTCATAGGCAAGGCCACACTGAGAGCATCTAAGGGTTGCCTTTATAATGCAGGTCTGTTTCACCGCCATAATAAATCCCAGCTTGAGAGGGTGTAGATCTGGTGTTAGCTGAAGAAAGATTTAGCCAGAATGAAATAGTAACCTGAGACAGCTTTTTCAAAATAACAAATCACTTCAACTCAACTGTAGTCATGTTTAGCAGCAGAGCCTAGGGGAATACTGCATTTACAGAGATAACAACTTTCTTAAGAATAATGGTGATGAATTTTCAATCAGTTGATAACATTATGCCTTCGGCTCCGTGAAAGACTTCCACAAAGAGCTGTCCTTGTTCTGTCTTAGCTCCATGAAGAGCCCTCACGGCAGGTTTCTGAACAGGTTCATCTGTTCTTATCTGAGCCTTTAGTATAAACGTGTACACAGCGTCCTTCCTGGATCATCAAACATGAAGATATTACTGTTAATGCCAATCCAAACAAGTGTTCAAGGCCTTTGATGTTCTGCTTTACTTCAAACTTCGTTATCAAACATCTGAAGCCACTTTGGAAGCTGTTATACCATCTGGAGAAGCAATCCCTGGCATAGAGCAAGCAAGTAAATATTACTGAAGGAGTGGTGAATATATTAACAAAATGGATGTTCACAAAGTAAGTCTTCAACATAGTTTGGGCTAGTTTGACAAATTATAATCTGTGAGCCAGAGCCTTTAAATTCTGGTGTTTTATGGAGATCTGCTCTTGGTCAGCTCTGGTTTTCTTTCCAAGTCTTCTTCACTAGACCCCTTCTTCCACATGTCTCATATCGACATCTACAACTAGATCACAGGCCCAGATTTCTTGCCAAACTCCAGACTCTTATTTCCTAATTCTTCTAGACATCTCAATATGAGTGCCCCCAAAGCACTTCAAACTCCGCTTGTTCAAAGCGAAATTCATCATCATCCTTTCACGAGTTTCTACCTTGGTTAAAGACTCCACAACATCAACTACGATTCACCATTCTTCATCCCTAACATCTGATATCCTGTTGGTTTCACTACCTATGTACTTCTCATAGCTGTTCCCTCCTTTCCATCCTAACTCAAACGCTAAAAAACGAACTCTGTTAGGTAACGTAAATGGTCTCAGTGGCTCCTCACACCATCCTCCTGCTCTAATATCTCCTGCCCTCAGCCCCTTGAACCCATTGCTACCACATCTGATATGGTTTATCTCTCCTCAGTAACCTTCACTGGCACCACATCACTTCTCGTAGCCTAGAATTGTGTAACCACTTAACTCAGGACCCTTCTGCCAGTGAAAGGTGATGTTAATAATTATACTGATAACTGCAGACAGCCTTGTAGCAAACCTTCACATAAGGTCCTCCCAGGTCTCTGACTGTCTCCACCACACCCCTCTGACTTTCAGCGCTGCCCTACTCCTTTCAGCTTCTGGAACCTGTCAGTCAACACACTCTCACCAATGCTTCTGTACAAACTGCCTTCCCCTCTTGAACTCTCATCATCTGGCACACTTCTGCTTATCATTCACACTTGTCTTAAACATCTCCTCCCCTGTGAAGCTTTCTCTAAGATCTTCTGGCTGATCTGATTACATATTCCTGTGGGCCAACCCTATACCTTGGACTTGTTCCTGTGGAGGAACAAGGGTCCCTGCAGTGAGCAGCTGAGGTTCATCTGCCCTTCCCTACTTTGAGCAACTCCACGAAAGTATCTAGGTTCTGTTCAATTTTCTCTCCCCAGCATCTATGATGAGATCATACATCTGCACCCAGTAGGTATTTATCGTGTCATGTCTCAGTCATGGTTTATATTTAATAAAACCTTTTTGTATTAGCTGCTATTTCAGTATTATTAATAAAAGAAAATAAGACAGGATGAAAAAAGGAATCCTCCAGTAGCTCATCAGAGCAGTCCTGCACATCACAGACCAAGACCCATGAAAGCAATTTGTTTTAAAAGAGAGCTTTGGGATTGTAGAATCAGAGGTAATGGCAGAATTCCTCCAGGATACCATGAAAGGAAAACAGGCCTGGAAGACAGTCAACCTCATACTAGTAATTGTCTACTAAATTCTTGAGCTTCTAGTATAAAATAAAGTCAGTATGAAAACAAAGCAAACCTACTGAGTATACAAAGGGTCCCAGCAGGGAATGGAATAAGAAGAATCTTGCTGCTGTGACAACAGGTACATGGAAAATGAGAAGCCCACTAGCATACCTTCACACAGAATTCCAGTTTGTAATGTACTTCCTTCCACCTTTAGAACAAGCTTGTGAGAGCTGAGATGCACCCTGAGGCTCAGCCCACATTTCTCCAACTTTGACAATCCCTCCTGTATCCTAGGCTAATGATCTTTTCACCATCTGAGACACACTGGTAAGTCCGACTTCATACATCTTTACATAAAACACTTTGGCACCCAAGATGGAAACTTGCACTCAAAATGTTCTATCTGCCAACCTGTTGTTTTATGGCCTGGGATAATATAATGTGGCTGACAGGAGCAAAGTCAAGCCAAGGACATGCTCCCAGGGCCAGGCCCAGACCAGGCTGCTGGCACAGCTATATGGAGCACACGTTGAGGGCTAGGACTCCATTTCCTAGTGCAGCACATGCAAAGAAGTCATGCTCACAGTGTCTGCATTTGACAAGAGAGCTGCACTCTGAGGCACCAACAATGTGCAAGCTCACGCTGAACCCCAGCCTCAGAGCCACATGACAAGATAATGCTCCCACAGAGAATCTGAGATTCTGGAATATATCCCACACATAGATGATATAGTTCCTGAAATTTCAACATTAAAAATCTATTTCTCATGGATAAAATAGTTCTTTCTGCATCTTTTAAAATCTGCACATACACCTAAGAGTATGAAGACATCAGTCATAACTGGTGTGAATTAGTCCATGAATTTACTGTCTTCCTTATTAGCAATTGCTCTTGGAGAAAGGAGATCACTGGACATCTTACTGGATCAAATAGACAGTTGAAGGCAGAGAGCAGGAAGAACTCAAAAAGGAGGTGGAGTTTCTGTATAGCAGAAGAAACCATCACCAATGCAAAAATGCATCCTACTGACCTGAGATTTCTGTGTATCATACAGGTGACAAAAGCTTAACATCCAAAATATACAAAAACACATAAAACTAAACAAGAGAAAAACAAAAACCCCAATCAAAAAACAGGCAGAACAACTGACTAGAATTTTTCAGAGAAGACATACAGATGGCCAACAGGCATATGAAAAGGTATTCCTCCTCACTTATTATTAGGGAAATGCAAAGAAAAACAACAATGAGATATCGTCTTACACCTGTGTGATTTGCTATTGTCCAAAAGTCTAGAAAAACTAATGCTGGCGAGGATGCGGAGAAAAGGGAACCCTTTACATTGCTGGTGGGAGTGCAAATTGGTGCAACCCTTATGGAAAGCACTATGGAGAGTCTTCAGAAACTTGAGAATGGAAATCTGTATGATCCTGTCATCCTACTCCTGGGTATTCACCCAAAAGACACAAAACCACAAATTTGCAGAGACAGATGCACTCCCCCATATTTATTATAGCATTATTTATAATAGCTATTAGAAATACCTGAGTGTTCATTATCAGTTGAATGTATAGAGATGATGTGGTATAGATACACAATGGAATACTACATGGCCCTTAAAAAGATGAAATCCTATCATTTATGTCAACATGGATAGAATTAGTGGGGATTATTCTAAGGAAATAAGTCAGAAGAAAAAAGACAAATACCAGATGATCTTACTCATAGGTGGAATATAAATAAACAAAGCAAATGAACAGACTAAACAAAATCCAATCTCGGACATTGACAATTGAGCTGAGGTTACCAGTAGGAAACGATATGGAGGGTGGGGTCCAACAGACAATGGTTAATAACTTTTGGTAACTTAGTGTTGGGCAGGGTGTGATGTCATATATATATGAGCAATAGGGAACCTGCACAAAAAGGCCGATATTATTTTGCAAAGCAAAGTTACCTCAATAAGTGCTAAATTAAAAAAAAAAAAAAAAAAAAAAAAAAAAAAAAAGGAACTCTACTGACCTCACAATGATAGCTACAGTCATCTCCGACAGGAAAACAATTATAGTGACTATTAAGAACTCATCCCTAAAACATTCCTTTCTTCTTAGTACCAATTAATAAATGAATGCAGTGGGAACTTCCATGAGTATTCTAGTGCCAGTGTTCTGATGTTTCTAGTGTACAATTAAGGATGATAGAAATTAAATAATATTTAGTTCTAGAGATATAACTCTAAAAAAAATTAGTCATGTGATGATGACATGATCAGTTTTGATCTAACATGTATTGTCCCTTGTAAGTTAATGCAAAAAGGTAGCTCGGCACATTCAGAATCTCACCCATGCCTCACTCTTGGCCTCTTTTGTCACTGCTGGGTTTTGTCTACACTGTGTTCCTATGTTCTATGTGCTACCAGAATATATTGTTCTGTAAACAATATTCTATATTACTATGTTACTTTTCATTCTACTGAATTATGAGCAACTCATTTTTCTCACAAATTCTGTATGTTCAAGATACCAAGCAAAACTAAAAGACCTGTGTGCAGGCAAGAGACCCTCCCAATTGTAATCTGGATAATACTTTTTTTCTCACTCAAGTATCCCAGGCTTCTGCTAACTTCAGTATCAGAGTAAAAAAGCAAGATTCAACAATTAAGACAACAGATTGAAAAAATATTAACATTAAACAATTTAAGCACAGGACTAAGAGGGGCTGGCTAAGAGGGGAGAAAATTCATTTCTCAAAAAAAGATGTGACCAATTTTCAAAATGCCAACACCAGACAGACAATCCAAAAAGCCACATGTTTAAAGACCTTCATGGGGATTTTAGTTGTGATGCACTAGCTTGCATTTACTCTCCTACCAGAAGCAAACTCTGGAAAATATATTATAAAAATACATTACGAAGCAATTAGAAGAAGACACTGGAGAGCAACTCCCAAAGGGCAGAAACCAGAGGGAATTTATTGATAGGCTATTTCCCAGGATTATTCCCCAGGTGGCATAGGTTTGGGCAAATAGATTTCAAACAGAAAGCTACAGTTTCACTCACTTGAAGAGTGAAATGCCACGGCTCAAGTATACCAGATGACTGAAAATCAAGCCAAGAAATTCTGTAAAGGATGGAGCAGAGAGAGAATTCCCATATACAAAAATTCCTCAAACCCACGATCCTTCTAAAACTGTGCATATGCAAGGGAGACTCAGAAGTCCAGAAAAATGCAAGCACTAGAATGCTAAAAGAAATGAGTTGAGATTTCAGTTCAGTAGGAGGAAGAGCTTGAAACCAGTGTCCCAAAAAGTTTAACAGGTCTTACAACAGTCTGGGCTTTCCACCAAAACCCCAGATTTGCTATCTTATGAGGAAAGACTATGCTGTTTGCCTGCAGACTAAAGGGGAAAAGTTTTTTTAAAAAATCTTACTCTAAAATGCTTTTTACAGTTTTAAGGGGATAGCCAGTAATTTAATTGTCTGCTAGAAAATAAAGGAGAAAAACCACAAGATATATAACTAGATAAAGAAAAAGCATTTGCCAAATTCAATAGTTACTGAACTTTAAAACACACACACACGCACACACACACACACAAAAAAACCCAGAAAAAGAGAAAGGAACCTCCTCAATTTTAATAAAGGGTTTCAAAATGTATATAGCTATTAACATACTTAATGGGGAAGGACTAAATTCCTAACTCTAAAGATTGGTTGTAAAGGAAGGAGGTCTGTCCTAAAGGGTACAAAAAGGTATGAAAAGGAAATAAAAGCTATAAATATAAAATAAAAACTGTCTATTTTCAGAGATAACATAATGTTTGCATAAAAAATCCTAAGTTTTCTACCAAAAGAACCCTACAAGAACTAATAACAAACTGATTAGAGTCGCAGGACAAAAAGTCAATATACAAAAACAATTTATTTCTATATATTGATAATAATTTCAAATTAAATTTTTAAATGTCGATTACAACATCAAAAAAATGTAAAATTCTTAGAGAAACATTGTTTAAAAACATATATAAGACTTCTGTCTGATAATGATATATCACCAATATTGGTGGCACTGATGAGAGGCAATAAAGATCACCAGTAAGCAGAGACATATGATGCTTAGAGATGTGAAGATGCTCATTACTATTAAGACATCAAGTCTCCTCAAACTGATCTACTGGTTCAACATAATTTCAATTCAAAATCTATCAGGTTTTTATGAGAAAATTGTTAAGCTGACTCTAAAACTGACATCAAAAAACAAGATAGTCAAAATGAAATCTTAAACATGAAACAAAAAGAACAAAGTTGGAGGATTCAACCTCACAACTTACTTTATATAAAGCAAGGAAGACATAATATTGACCTAAAGATAAATTAATAGATCAGTAGACCCCAACAGACAATTCACAAATAAATCTACATATATGGTTAATAGATTTTGACAAACGATCCAATATGGAAAAGAAACTTTTCACCAAGAGTTCTTAAAAAAAAAAAAAAAAAAGCAGCTAGAATTACTGCACAGGGGAAAGAAAACTCAACCCCTATGTCATATCACACACGAATATTAATTTAGGGTGCAAAAACCCAAACAGAAAGCAAAAATATAAGCTTCTTTTTAAAAACTAAAACACAAGAATATCTTTGCGACACAATGACAGACTTCTTAGAGAGGATACAAAATGTATAACTATGAAGAAGAGATTGATGAATTAGACTTCATATAAATTTAAAACAAACTGCGGCTCAAAGATATTATTAACAACAAAAGGCAAGTCATAGAAGAAAGTAATTACGATACATATTTCTCACACAGGATTCACTTCCAGAAAAGAAAGAACTCCACTAAATCAATAAAAGACAAACTCAACTTCAGAAAATACTTAAACTGACACTCAGCAAGAAAAACAAAACAATGAGAGAGAACATGAGAAAAAGTGTTCAACAACCAGAGAACGCAGTTTAAAGCCACAAGTATCATTTCATAACCACCAGGATGTTTAAAATTAAAGAAGGTGACCATACCAAGTCTTGCGGAGAAATAAGGAATAGTTGGAATTCTAATACACTGCTGGTAGGAATACAATAAATACAACTATGTTGTAAAATCATTTGAAATTTTCTTATAATCATGTACTTGTGCTTTTACCCAGAAACCTGGAAGAAATGAATGTAAATACCCACAAAAGTTTATGTAAAATAATATTTATTCATAATAGTCCAAAACAGGGGATACTTCAGATGTCTGTCAAAAGGAGAACGGGCAAATAAATTAGGTTACATTTATACAAGGAATACTCATCTTAGGAATAGGGTACTGATATACACAATGACATGAATGGATCTCACAGAAATTATGAGTGAAAGAAATCAGACACAAAATAGAAAGTACTATATAACTCCACTTACATGAGGATGCACAAAACTAATTGATATTGAAAAACAAAATGAAATCTTTATTACCTTTGGTACAGGAAACTGACTGGAAAAGGACACAAGGGAACTTACGGAGTGACAGAAATGTTCACCTTTAACAAATAAATGCTATATGCATTTATCGAAACTCCAATTCCCCACTTCTGATTTATTCATTTCACCATATGTAAATTTTACCTCAATTTTTAAAACCTGGGAAGTGAGGGCTTGGAAGTAGTACCAGGGAAAGAGGAACAGAATCTCTAAAAAGAGAGAATGAGGTAAAATTCTAAGAAAGAGAATATGATCCTTAAGTTTTTAACACATTCATGGGCAAAATAAAAGTTTGGCCCTAAAACCAAAATCTAAGGTATTGTTTAATAGGCATGACCCAAGAAGGGAAAGAACCAATTCAGCTAAGATGATGATGAATAAACACACTCAGTATGATAAACAAAATGTGAAAATGATAGGTTTAGTCACTATATTTAATCCAGTTACTCAAACCAAAAGACTATTAAAAAATAAAACAGAACTTTTTAAAGAATCTTTTATAAAATGCTTATTATTTCCATGATAAAAATGACTACTAAATATGCACTAAGATTACACATATAACAGAAACCAACCAAAACTTATTCTTACCTTCAGTGAAACTCCCTGTTAGGGTTATCACCACAAATACTTTCCCCTCTGGCTCCAGATCTACCTAAAAACAGAAGAAAAAAAAATGTTATATTCTGACTTTAAAGCACTTTCTAAGCACCTCAAAAAATTCTTTACAGCAAGACCCTACTGTGTAATTCACAGGTATAAGCAGATCTAAGTCTTTGATGAAATAGCAGAGGGGCAAAAATTAAGTGTTGGGGTAAGAACCTGCAAGCGTTGAAAAATAAATCTCAAAGAAACAGTTCTTTCAAGGTATCCCCTTCCCTTGAATTTTATTCTCTTCTATTCAATTTCTTGGTACTATCAAGAAGCACTCATAAACGTGGTCATTGTTTTGTGACCACTTATAAAAGCAGCATTTTATTAAACCCATGGTGTATGTAGAGAAAGAGTGGTAACATACAAGGTAATGAGCATATGTGGCATAAATATTCCCTTGCGTTTAGAAAGGAAAAAACATGCAAGAGTGCGATCTCTGTTTATACCATTTTCACCTAAATGTAGTTCATCTTCAGGAAATACTGGGGAAGGCAGTTCAGGAACCTTCACTACTCTTTGTTCATGGAGCAGCAGTGTCCCTTAAAGTTCTTATCTATGAGCTGAGACAGCAAGATATACATTCTGCAAACTCAGCAGCGTGAAGCATTCTCACAAGGTCCTATCCTCTGCACAGACACCAGCTTCCTGAAGACCGCCATGGTCTACTCAGATTGCACGAGCCCAAGTAGGCTGGCTCTGCCCTCTTCATGTGGCTGAGAACCTGGAACTAGCCATGATCATCTCTCAGTCCTGAATTGTGAAGTTCTTTTGGACCCAAATGCATTAATTTACAATTGCTATTCCATAAAATCTTGTCAGGTTCCATTCATGGATCCAGTTCTACCTTTAAATCTTTTATCTTAGAGATGAGTTTGGTCATCACTGGTAGGAATTTGGTCAAACAAGCTGTTGATTACATAGTATGATAGAGCCCTGAACTCGATCAGGGCACAAACTCCAGTCTGAGTCTGTCACAGCTGGAGCTGGACTCTGGACACGGATGGGGCCAATCTCCCTGCCACACCTGAAGCACCTGACAGTCCACGACATCATCATTCAGTTCTTCTGACATGGTTTTCTCAGATGATCTCAGAGTGCCTTATACTATTTACTGTCTTTATTGTACCTATAGGTGACAGAGACTGAATAAAAAAGAGTGATCTTCTCGTAGCTCACCACAAATTTTTATCACCACACCTGACTATATACTTTAAAAAAAAAAAAAAATACAGGCACTATTTAGTACTGACTCCGAAGTTCGATCTGTACTAACAGCCTATTCTTATAAGCCTTCCCTTTCTCTGCATAATATGTGTTATCAATGTGGTTACCACACTGTAAATCACCCCAATGTGCAAATCAGCTGCTCGCATCACGACTTCTGCCAACTTAACAATATCCCCTTAACTACCTTAATACTTAATACCACTCATGAACCTTTACAGAACAGCTCTGAAAATAGAGCTCTCTGGAGAGATGACTAAACAGGATGTCAGTCTCTAATTGTCTCTACTCTCTGCCTTGACTTGTCTCAAGTCAAAAATATGTTATTTTTAAAAGCCACTCCCTCACTTCAATATAAATGCCTGGCAGAGAACACACATGCACACACATTCGACCTACAACATAACTGCTGCGGGCACAGAAGGAGAGACTGCCAGCCTGTGAACAGACTGACTGCTGGGGCGCCTCCGCAGTCCTCCAGCCCACAGCCTGCAAACTCCCTCCAACCCTGCCCAGCGGGCTCAGTAAGGATGTCATTCCACCCAACAAGCAGGAGCTGCTCTCTCACAAGCAGAGGAGGTTTGCATGCCCATTTTTTAACCTAAGATGCCATGCTGGTGGAAAAGTCAGACTAACACCTACCTTCCAGTCTAGTGCAGCTGGGGCAGTCTATCTAAGATCTCTGACCTCAGCACAGGGTTTTACAAATTGCAGGTCCAAGACTCATTAGTGGGACATGAAAATGATGGAGTAAGTTACACACAAGAGGGATTTTGAAGTAAAATAAAGTGGAATTGAAAATCACACATCATAAATATGTGTAATCATAGCTGATATATCCAGAATAAAGCACTCATAAAAGTCAGTAAGAAAACAATCCAACTTTTAAAAAATGAGTTTCATCCCTGCACTTCACCAAAGATAGATGGTAAATATGCACATAAAAACAATCTCAAAGTCATTAAAGAAAAGCAAATTAAAACCACAATGAAATAGCATCCTGTTAGGATGGCCAACGGTATTCATCTGACCATAATAAGTGTTTATAAGAATGTGAAGTAACTGGGCTTTTCATACCTCATTGATAGGACTTTAAAATACCACTATCGCTTTAAAGAAAGCTTGACATTTTCTTTAAAATTTACATGGAAACTCCCACTTGATGGAGCCACTCTACTGCTAGGTATTTCTTTAGGGATGAAGAAAGCATACATCCATACAGTCATGTACACAAGCCTCACAGAAACTTTTTTAAATGTGGTATAGCCTACAATGGAATGGTGTTCAATAATGAAAAGGATGAGTTATTCATGTATGCAAAAACATGAAGAATACTTCAATAACCAAACAAAAGGGTGTTTTCCATATAACTCAATTTACATAAAATTTTATTAGAAAAGTCAAACAAAGCTATAGTGGCAAAAAACACGTGAGCTGTTGTCTGGGGTCCAGGTTAAGGGACTGGAACTGGCAATGGGGTGGGATGAAAAAAGGCACAAGAGTACCAAACAATGAAAAAAGAAAAAATATTTTCTAACAGTGTTAGAATCTGAATATCTACATGCAAAAGAATGAAGTTGGGCCCTAACCTCATGCCGTATGTAAACAGGAATTCAAAATGGATCATAGAGTTAAAACCATAAAACTCTTAGAAGAAAAACAGGAGTAAATTTTCCTGAAGTTTGGGTTAAGCAATGGTTTCTCAGACACAACATCAAAAATACAAGTAATAAAAATAAATTTGACTGCATCAAAATTTTAAAACTTTTGTGTGAAAAATAAAAAACAAAAAAAGTCTACATCTCATTTACTGAATACCCTTTCCACACTGTCATTCTCACAACTTACCCCCATCAAAGCCTCTAATGGCTTCCAGTGTCTTCTTAATAAAGCTCACTTTGCTCTACCTGGCTTTCCTGGCCTCAGACTCCCTTGTTGCTGCCTCTCCAAGAACTGTATCCAACTCCCTTTCTCAAACCTCCATTCTCAAAACCTGTTCTACGAGTCAAGACTGCCCCCTCGCTCTATCACAGAGCCACACCTGTGCTCATGCTGCTGGAAGGACTTGGGGAGCCTTTCTCTCTCCATTTCACCCACCCATTCATTCACACCTTATTGAAAGCCTCTCTCGGGTAGGGATCATTGCCAGGAGCTCCCTGGGGCTGCAGGTGGGCTGGGTAACTGAGTGCACCTGTGAAAATGACAGCACCTGTGAAAATGACAGCTACAGAGCTGAAGGAACATTAACCAGGAAGATCTTGACATGTCTGTTGATCTCCCCCAAGTCTCAAAACTCTTACCTTGATTATTATAATACTTATCTATGACCCTGAACAACTAAATGCCATTTCATATACCTAAAGCACATTTCTTTCAGTCTGTAAGCTCCAATCCATCGGATCTGACACTTTTCTATTCCCCAAGGGGCCTAACAGAGTTCTTGAACCAAGAAAACATACAACACAATAAATAGCGGTTGGTTTGGTCTAGGGAGCTGAACTGGAAGGCCAATGAACGACCTCTATGTTGTCACCTGAAAAAAAAGATTTATTCACTGTAGGAGAAAATACGATGTGATAGCACTTTATAAAATATAAAAACGCTCCAAGATGACTCGGAGACAAACTAGTGGCACATGAAATACATGAGTCCACTACTCTGGAATCACACTCTGCTCAGCTGATATGTCACCAGCTCTCCAGCACCCTCTCCCTCCCCTTAGCCAATGTTTGACCCTCACATCACTTTGCAGAAGTTGGACAAGTCCCTTACATTCCAGGCTCAGTCACTGTGCTCATGAAATGAGAGCATTGCCTAAAAAACCTTTCTAGCACTACATGATCTTTCTAGCTCTACATGATTCTAAACAGGCTTGGGTAAAAGCCTGCACACAGGTCTCAAAGAAAACAATCATTTAATTAACTGATTAATGTTTACAGTCATTTCCTAAACAACAACAAAAAAAAACATTAGAATTGATCACAGACAGGAAACTTCTGGCTACTTAATATTCATTTCAGTCTGAGATACGTACTGGAATCTAGCTTATTAAAATAGGAAAAAGCAATCCTTTGTTTAGGTAAAGGTAGAAGGTTCGCACAGACTCTCTGGGACTTGCGCCAGAAACCTGTAATATACGGATTCTTGGCTTGGGGGTTCATTTTAATAACTTTTCTAAACCTTATTCAAGGAATAAGTAACAAAAGAACCTAAAAAAATGATCAAGTATTTCATGATTCTCTTCCAGCTGCATGAAACTGTCAGACTTTAAAAATGAGAGTTCAAATTCCTAGAGAAAAAAAAATTCTTACAGGATTGTGCCAATAACCAAAAAGAAGGCATGTGGCTGTCTTCTGTCTTTTGTTTTTAAAGGAATGAAGGTGAGGTGGCAGGCAGGAAGAGAAAGGAGGAACACTTACCTATTTTTATTTAGTTACTCATCCTGGTTGTTCTTTCTGGGCCCCAGGACATGAACCTGCATCTTTGGGATGTATGTGGACTGCGCTCAACCAGAGGGTGCAAACTTAACCACTACACCACCAGGGCAAATCCACCAGGAAGCGCCAACGGCTGTCTTCTTTAATAAGAACAAGAGCTTGAGCTCCATCAATGTGCAGGAAGGAGTCCTGCTAGATGCCTGACCTGCATTTACCTCTTCTTTTCACCACCCGTAAGTTAAGCATCACCACCACCATATACGGAAGGGAATATAGAGGCTCAGTAAGGTTACAGAATTAACCAAGGTCGCCCAGCAGCAAAGCCCAAGCCAAGATCCCAACTGAAAGAAGATCCCATGCCAGCTACACACCAGCCTCCCTCAAGTCAGCTGTGCCTCCATCTACCTGGGAGTTACTACATGTTTGCCCGCCGCCTCCTACTTCACCCAGAGTCAGCCTGCCTGGGCTGCTGGCGTGGTCAGTCATATCACCTGTCTCCCCTGGGAACTCAGGCAAGACTCACGCCATCAACACCTGAGGGTACTCTCTGCCAAACACCAGGCTGTAGTGACCCATCCTCGCCTCCTCCTGCCAAGGCCAGTGGGGGTGGCACAGCCTAGCAGTGTCTCTCTATGGCTCCCTGGGGGACCAATCTGCTGACCAAGCTGCTAAGCATGGCAAGTCTGTTCAGGAGCCAGAAAAGGTCCCATTAATCAGCTTTCAGAGGCCCGTATCAGTGTCAATTGCTACAGACACGTATTTTCCGCTGTGGGAAGGAGTTTCAAGGAAAAGAAATGAATGAGGTATTTTACTGCCCTTCAGAATTTTCTACTTTTGTCTCTGTAACAAGTCAGACAAGATTTGTACGTTAAAAGCGTACTAAGAAAGACTACAGATTAGAAACCACGCAAAAAAGATGGTGACCAAACTGAAAAATGAGTCTTCTCAGATCTGAAATTTAAATTAAAGAAATTGTAGGGGTGAAATCCTTATTTTGCTAAGTCTGGACTCTTTGTGGGGTGTGGTGGGGAACTGAGGGTGGGCCCACTGCTCTGCCACTGCCCTCCTACCATGTGGCAGGTCATCTGGTTTCTGTGCCTTCCAGCATTCAGGTGGCTCTTTCTACAATAAGATGTCCCGGGACAGCTAGCCCTGATATGAGAGGACCCTCAGAGACTGTGCTCCCTTCCTCATGCTACACAGTCCTCACACCAAAGAACTTTTAAAGGGGCACCCTCTGCCTGATCTCAGCCCTTCTCTTTTCTGCTAAGCAGACCCTTCCAGAAAGAGAGCAGACTCTGTCCTTGTCACACGGTATGAAATGAAAGGAACAGGCTGCCATATGCCCGTGGCTGGCGGTGAGAATGCTCCATGCTCACCCTCCAGTTCAGGGGTCTCACAGTCCCCCTCCTTCTTCACAGATGCCACGTGTGGCCTGAGGAGCTGTCAGCCCCACTTTCAGCTGCCTTCTCTGAGGGGAAACTCCCACAGGAAAGAAAAACATCAGGAGATGGAGAGTCTGTTTTATCACATATGCTGTCACTTTCCTAGAGTAAACAGAGGTATATCGAATATTTGCAATGAAGTCTGCCCCTATTCTAACATTTTAAAATGAAGGTGTGAGGCGAAAAAAATGGATATCAATAAACCCAGAATGATTCCACATTGTTGACTCTCATAATCCATTGCAACGGAGAAAGCAGGTGAGAGTCCTAGCAAAACCAAAATTAGGAATAGGTCAAAACTACAGAGCTAACATACTTCACCATTCACGGCATTGTGTAGGTTTTCCTGCTCAGTCATTGGTCCAGACTCTAAGTCAACTTTAGAAGATTCTGTGAATCTGAAGGAACAATAGAAATCCATCAGCTGTCTCTCCCAATGGTTACCTTACGGTAACATCTTTACTCCTTTTGGTCCTCCAGAGGGCATGAGAGATGACAGCTCTGCAGAAGAGGGGACACTTGTGTCCCTCCTAGCAGGTTGCCAGGTGGGCCAGAGAAAGGGAGCATCCAGATAGAAGGAAAGCACGTACAAACACAGAGGACCTATTCAGGGTCACGTGTGTTTGACTGCAGGCTGTGTAAATGAGATGTATCAGAAATGAGGCAGGAGAGGAAAGGCTATCAGATCAATAAAGGCCTCATGGCATGCTAAGAGGCGAGTCACTGAATTCAATCTGCAAAGTTAGCAGAGAGCACCTGAGTATCAGATTTCTCCAGATACATTTTAAGAGTAGAGAAGCTGATAGGGGGGTAACATTCATTGCCTACACTATTGGTCTTAGGGATGAAGGGGACTGAGTTAAGCCATTAGCAGAGAGGACAAAGAGGAGAAGGAGACAGGGAAAAGATAAAGGAGGAAGAGCAGTTGGACCTTATAACTGGAGGAGACTGGAGGGTGAAAGAGAAGTGGTCACAGAGTCTCCAGGGCTGATGACAATTCCTGGTGCCATTACCGAGACTGGGACTCCAGAAGGATGAGCAGATCCGGGAGAAAGAAAAAGACTTCAATGTGCATCTACCAGGCTTTTAATTGCCTCTTAAAGCTCAGATGGAGATACAGGAACACGTGAAGATACGTTACAACACAGTATAGACTCAACAGGCAAGGAAAACATCAAAAGGACTATTCAATGAGGAGAAGCAGTAATCACTGAAAGAGGGTAAAGTTTCACTTGGGAAGGAGACCAGAGTTGAGGCAAAAGTTTCAATAAGCAGAAGAGGAGACCACTGAGTCAGAAGCAGATGGTGAGCGAAGAACCAATGTTAGAGTACATACTAGTTGGTGTGATGGAAGCGTGTCCACACAGGAGTGAGACAGGATGGACACAACTGTAGAAAGAGCTGCACCTGGAGAATTTTTAACCTTTGTCACAGGTCATAGGGAGTCATTGGATTGTGATTATGTACATTTTTTGGAGAATAACATGAGACATTTTTTCTACTAGACCAATGAATGGAGAAGAGCTAGGCATATAAGTCAGAAAAGTGTCATAAAGACAAAATCAGGTGAAATTAAAAATTGTATCAAGAATGCAAACAAAAGCAGAAGGTCAAAGAAATATTGAGTTTGGAGCCTGGTGGCCTAGATCAGGAGTCAGCAAACTACAGCTTCAGGCCAGTTTCAGTCCTACCTTTCCTGTGTGTTTTATAGTCAAATCAGTATGTGTGTACATATTATCTCTGGTGGCATTTGTGCTACAAAGGTAGAGAAAAGCAGTGTGACTGAAGCATCATGGCTCAAGAGGCAAATATATTTACTATGTGGCTCTTTATGGAAAAGGTCTGCCAACCTGTTGCCATTAATCAGAAAACTCAGGGGGAAGGAAGTGTTTTAGAAGGAAAGAAATTAGTTCAAATTTGGACACAAAGATACCCAAATAGAAATGTGAAATAGAAAATTGCATATATAGAAGAAAAAAAAATATATATATATAGGTCTCTGTCCCCAGTTCCTCACACAGGACTCCTGAAACCCTTATGCTTCCTAAATGACGATTATCTCTTGTTCCAATATGGTGACTCTGGTTGGGTTCCTGAATGAGAGCTAGTTACCTGGAAAGTCAAGCTGTAATTAGAAGCTTGCGCTATGCCTCTCTTACATCTGAATGTTCATCTGTATTTCTTTATCAAATCCTTTTATAACAAATTGGTAGAAATAAGCAAACTGCTTCCCAGAGTTCTATGAGCTGCTCTAACAAATTAACACAACCAGAGAAGTGGCTGTGGGAGTATCTGATTTGTAGGCAAATGAGGCAAAAGCTGTGGGTAACCTGAGGACCTACTATTTGCAAATGGTATTCGAAGTGGAGTGGGGAACAGCCCGGTAAAGCCAAGTCTTAATCTGAGGGATCTGGTGCTGTCTCCAGGATGGGACTGTCAGAATTAAGTTACACCATCGGACACCCAGCTGGTAGCTCAGAAAAATTGCTTGGTGCAGGGGAAAAACCCCATACATTTGGTAACCAGAAGTGTCAGAAGTGAAACATTCTGTGTGAAAGTAGAGGGCCCACAGGAAGGAAAGACATAATAGGGAAGAACTGGGTTTTCCCCAGTACAGAACTGTAGATCTTTTCATTTGAAAAACCTGGCAAGTCAGAAATAAAGACAACTATGGAATGAGGAGAGGACATGGGTTCTTATTTAGAAATTGTTCTTAAGACGTGATTGCTAAGAGTCTGAAACTTTTCAAGAAAGAGCATCAGCAGGTGGAAATTCAAATAATTTAAGAAGCTGCATTATTTCCAGAAGAACCAGAAAAACAATCCAAAAGGTGGGAAGGGTCATCCAAATGCACTATCATGGGATATGGGAGGAAGAAGCTACAAAAGAGTCACAGGGCAGAGGTGGCGGAAGATAAGATTTCACTGGGGTCCTCAGTTCAGGAGCTGGAAATAAACAGGTAAACTTCCTCCAGGACACCCACCCGATCTTTAATAGCTGCTGGCAAGAACCTCCTGCTCAGCTAACATCCATCCATATCCCTGTCCCTTCCCCTGGAGGTTGAATCCCACCTGTAAAATGTACCATGCCGAGCAGGAAGGAGGGACAACGACACAGAACCAGGAAGGAACACGTAGTTCTGTCAAATTATACGTAGTTTAATTGAACAGGAAGGCAAAGCTAGAAATGCAAGTTGGGCTTTGGAAGCCAAGTTAAGAGTTTAAATTTAAGTTAAACAAATTAGATGAGCAGGCACGCTCTGGTGGAGCAGCAAACTTGTGTCAATTGCCTCGATTGCCTCGAAAGGAACAAGATATATGCCCCCGGGTTCAAGTCCCAGGTCAGGCGAGGAAGCAACCAGTGTGAACTAAATTGAAAAAATAAAGATGCTTCTTCCTCCTCTCTCTTCCTGCTTGCCTGCCTGCTTACTCACCTTCATTCTAGTCTGCAACTTTCCTTTAAAAAAAAACCAAAAAAACCCACCTAGCAAACCTAAAAGACAAGCTCTGGGGACATCCTCAAATGAAACTCAGCACTGCTTTCAAAGGCAAGTGATTGGCAGGACTGTCCACAGGATATTAAACCAAACGGTGAGTTGAAATTATCATAGGGACTAGGAAGAGAAGAGGCTGCCACACAGGTAAGTCTATTCCCAGGGTACGGGGTGGTAGTGTAGGAACCATCACAAAGTTGCTCAGTGTGTCTTAGGATTAAGGGTAAAGAATGATGAAAAGCCAAAAACATGGCTCTACTATCTGGAAGCCTGTAAGACCTACCCTAGAAGAAGTATGACAATCTAGACTGTCAGCTGGTTTAAGAGGACTCTAATTTTTAAACATACAGTTTTACAGGGAGACATTCAGATAGAAATATTTGGTAAAAAAAAAAAAAAAAAAGGGGGGGGTTTAAACTTAAAAAAAAAAAAGGGGGGGCTAAAGTGAAGGTGGAGGTATAGGAATCATCAGACAGGAACAACTGAACCATAAGACAGTTGAGTTTAGGACAGACGGCACAGTTCAAAGGCAAAGAATCAAGGTATCAAGCCAGGCATCGAGAAGGGGAGAAAGTAGCAGCAGCAAGAGAAAAAAACCAGAAAGACACTATCTACTCTGCATGCTCTGAGCCTACACCTTCACACCTGCCTCTGAGTGAGCGAAAGCAGAGCATCATCACCTGAACTGCATTCACCCGGAGGTAAATGGCTTTATAAACTGGATCTCGTGTTGGGTATTAGGACTTCTAGTACCACTCCCACTATCTGTAACTAGAATCCTGCTACACTTGCTTTTTAATAAACCCGATTCAGGAATGTGTGCAACACAAGGTTTCATGAAGTCATCTGTCCCTTCTCTCACTTCTTCCTAAATCAACTTTCGCCTGCTCTTAGGAGCTTGTGTGACAGCCACAGCTGTACCTCAGCCAGGTGACAAAGGCACAGCAGACTAGTGTTTGAACATCAGTTGGAATTGAAGACAGAAATGCTTTCAGACGTAACTGGTTGTCAGGACTGTCAGCAGAAGTTAAACCAAATGGTGGGGGGAGTCACTGTGGGACTTGGGAAGTAAGAGGAGGCCTGAGGAGAACGTCCACCACCCAACTTCCCACCCAGCTCCACATCATCATCATCATCATCATCATCATCAGTAGGGTTCTTGGAACTTTTCACTAAAATCAAACACCCACTCCACACTACGTCTCCATCCTCAGTCATGTCACCTGACTCCAACCGAAACAGTCTCTGCTTCTCCAGGTCCACCTCTCTCCTAACGCAGCAAACAAGGCCCCACTAGACATGTCTCTTCCTATAAGAAATGGCTTTCTAATACTTTCAAGCTCTTAAAAATGTCTTCATTAGCACAGGGAATTTTAGGGCAGTAAAATCACACGTGATAATACAAATGGTAGATGCAAGATACTAAATCGTCCCCAAAACATGAGGAACTTGATGCACACTGCAAACCTATACAATGTCACGATGCAATGTTCCTTCAATAAAACTGATTAGAAAACTAAAGACAGGAACTATTTGACAATTGGAAAAAAATAAAATGTCTACAATATCTGCACTGAAGAGTTAGAGAGAAATTGCTTACTATGTTGTAACTCTGGAGGCGCTAAAACTAAATTCAAAAGGAACTTCACATCCGCACTGAAGTCTGGCTGCAAAAGTTGAAGGTGGGGCTGGCGCCAGCTAACTGGTCTGAAATTGCCATATATTTAGTAAGTAGATGGTAGATGGGTAAGAGGCAATTTTTTACTGTTGTAGACAAGTAAGGCAGAAAAGCTGGAATGATATATAGAAATGTACTGGGGTTAGAGAGTGTGATACAAATGCACGTTTGTCTTGATATAGATATAGATGAATTGAGAAATATTCACAGATGTTTACATACAAGCGCTAGTATACACACAGCCTGTCCTGTCCACTGAGAGGATCTAGAAGGGATGACACCCCAGTAGCAACAAGGACACCCGTGTCCAGAACTTGTCTCTAATATCAGTCTCTAATGA
>RJWH01000658.1:109715-222602 GCA_004363575.1 Solenodon paradoxus
AAAAAAAAAAAAAAAAAAAAAAAAAAAAAAAAAAAAAAAAAAAAAAAAAAAAAAAAAAAAAAAAAAAAAAAAAAAAAAAAAAAAAAAAAAAAAAAAAATCCACAATGCTGAGTGTTACGTCACAACGGGAAACAAAGAGCGATCTCAAAGGCTAAAAAAAGTAGAGCAGTTTTAGCAACAAAATAATGTAGTATTGGATTATAACCTACAGTATAAATATCCATACTGATCTAAATAAATGGGAAAATACATAAATGAGGAAAGGGGACAAAGCTCCCCAGCAAAGGAAAACTAAACTTTATGTGCATGCTGCCCACTCCACCCCCTTCCTAGGAGGTGAAAACACTCTCCACACCCTAAGGTGGGCTGTGCAGTGATTTCTTCCCCAAAAGTCCAGTATGGAAAGGGGGGAAAGGGAGTCGCTTTATGGGAGAAACCTGACAAACACTAGCCCATATCAACTATTCAAATCAACAGTAGTAAGTCATGCCGCTGGTATATGTGTGTCGTGATGGAACTGATGTGATGGAATAAAATGTGGTGCTTTACCTCTGTGATCTTCCTCCACCAAATCCATAAGCCCCATCAATCACAAAAGAAATGCCCAAGAAAAGGATATTCTACAAAATACGTAGTAATTCCTGAATGTTTAAGGTCCATAAAAGCAAGGGAACTGCCAGTCTGAAGCAGCTGCACATGACATGACAACACGTGTCCTAGATGCAACCGTGACCCAGCAAAGAGACACTGGAGAAAAGTAAATAAATCAGAAAAAAGTAGTTTATTCAGTAAATTGTTGGCAAATAGTACATCATATTGGCTCATTTTCTGTGACTCATGCAAGATCGATGAGAGGAAATGGTATGAGGTGTCAACTTAGTCTGTACTGCTGTCACCGTCTTCTGTAAATTGCAAACTATTCCAAAATAAAATGTCTATTTAAGAAAAATGACTTAAATACAAACTGCCTCTCTTGAGCCCAAAATCCAGGTATCTCTTAGAGAAATTAAAATCGAATTAGATACGTTATAGGTGATAGACTTGATTCTTTTACTAAATGGATGAGAAAGAGGGGGGGAAAAAGCCAGAGGCAGCAGTGCAAAGAACACCTGACCTTTCAGGATTGTGTCAGTCACATTACTAATGCCAACTTGTCCCTGTTCCCAGCTTCCCCGTGTGGCCTGGTGTCAGCACATCCCAGTCTGTGCCAATTCTCATAGTGCAATGTTTAGTGTCATTCCATACCCTGGGAGTATGAATCCCAAAACTTTTTAAAGAAGTATTGCCATTCTCTTCTTGCAAATTGTCTTTGGACAAGCTTTTGTGTAGCATCTTCCCTTAAGATAAAAGTAGAAAGGTGGAATTAGAAAAAGTGATGAGAGAAGGAGATGAGCAGGACTGGGAAAGGGGGTCAGAAGGGGAAAGAGGGAAGAGAGAAGGGGAGGGGAGAGAGAGAGAACTAAGCACAGAATGCCTCGACTACCACCTGACATGATGACTTAATGAGTAAATCTTTTGGAGCTCAGGCTCTGTAACACCAGTGACATCATGCCCATTACACTATCTGATTGTGGAGTTACAGAAAGTTTGAACAGGAACTCTTCATCCAAAAACTGGATAAAGACTTGGAGCAGGTTTTCAAGACAGCGCCAGCTTTCCATTTTTCTCCTGATGCTAAGGGCGTAGAGCTGCAGAAACCCCTCTCCCTGCATCAGAATCTTCTCGGTTCTACAAGGGCAGACCCCCAGGCCAGCCAGCACTGCATTTAACAAACTCCTCAGGTTACGGCTCCGATGCCCATGAGAGTCTGGCAGCCACTAGAATTCTTCCTTCGCTTTCTCACCACCACCTCCCTTACCTGTTCATCTAACACCCTAAGAAACAGGACAGTTGCTTTTTCACAGAGTTCTCAATTTTTAAAAATCAAATGTCTGCTTACAGATCATATTATCTATGCATAGATTGATTTATAATTTTTTATTTTTTAAAGAAAGGTACAGATAGGAAAGCAGGCAAGTGGGCAGATAGGCAGGAAGAGAGAAGCAGCAGCAGCATTTATTTGTTTTATTTAGTTGTTCATCTTGGTTGGCCCGGGCCCCGGACTGCAAACTTGGGTCTTGGGATGTATGTGGCTTGTGTCAGCAGAAGGCAGTGGACCTAAACACTACTCATTCAGGATACACATAGGTTGCTTTAAAAAACACAAACAAAAAACCTGCTTTTTATTAGAACTTTATCTTTCACCTCTTAACTACTTTTTTCTTTCCCATATATTTTCATTAGTTGCTATTAATAATCCAAGCCTTCCAGAGAAACAGCTCCTGTAGCTAATGCCTTCAACAATTAAAACATGTATTTTAGAGCTGATTTGAAAGCCAAATGTCCAAGAACACTGCGATCATATTTATCAGTACCACTATATTGCATAAAACAGTTTACAGGAATTTAAATAATTATAAAATATAAACAGGTAAAAATTCAGAATAGGAAAAATAAAATAGGAAATGAAGGTTGTGATCAAGTTTAAATGTAAACTATTATTAAAGTTGAGCTGCTGATTTGAATTTGAATTTCCAAAGCAAAGCAAAAAGCGACCTAGGATCCAAACAGCATTTCCATTAACAATAATGAAACTACGTGGATTTGTCAGGAAAAGCAGAGCTCCCAAAAGCCCTTATGCCAAAACAAATGTCTCCAATGCAGAGGATCTCAGAGTGTGGTCCCCCGACCAGCCTCTCTAGAAATGTGAAGAGTCCCAGCATTAACCTGAGGAATCAGAAACTCTGTGGCCCTCAATTGATTCTACTGCAGGTTGAAGTTTGAGAAGCAAGCTTTAGTGAGTCTTCATATAGGGTTCTTTGAAAGTGGTTACAAACCTGCTCAGAAACAGGCCAACAAGAAGTCAGTGGTGTATTTCACACAGCAAATTCTGGTAGCATTCTTCAGGGCAAACAGGACAATGTACGTTTACAAAACCTGAAACCATGTGGCCAAGTACACAGCTTGGGTGTCAAAAGAAAGTAAGAGCTAGAGTACACTCTCTGGCACATATGAGATAGACGTTTATACATGTTTTGAATAAATAAAGTCATGAATGTATAGCCAATAGCCTTCAAACAATTCCCCATAAATACCAATTACTGTGAAATGTGCCTTGGATGCCGGCATCAAAGGCTGCAAAATTTTCTGAGTTTAATGAGGAACAAATAACCATTTACAATTAAGCATCCTCTTTTTTTATCTTGTAATAATTTATAACTGGAAAAAAATTATATGTCTATGCAATCTTTTTTAATTGCCCAAAATGTTCAAAGCTCCAGAGCATGCATCAGGCTTCAGCCCATTTCAGCGCCACGGTCAGGAGGTGATGGGTACCAGCCCTGATTTTACAGGTGTGTCACACCTACAGGAGTTACAGGAATGCCAAAAGGTTCCTCAGCATCAAGTCCTCTGTTCTCTTATAAACATCCATGTGTTCCTGGAGCAGTGATTCCATAGATTCGACTCTGACTTTAAAAGTTTTCCCTAAAAATCAGTTCAGAGGGGTCTCCTCGTCTCAGGGCACCAGGCCAGGGGTCTAATCACATGAAGCAACCAGAGCAGAGGACTGCCTTCTCCCTGTCAGGACACACGCAAGGCTCAAGGCAATATCATCTTTGGAAACCTGGTTTTTTTTCTTTTTTTTTTTTTAACAATTCAGGAAATGCTGAGTAGCCCAAGACGTGAGATGGATGGACTCAGTGTCTGGAACGAGAGGTGCCCTACCACCCATGGAAGCTTCGGCCAGATTACAGCACCTGCTGAGCCTGTTTGGGTCATAGACGCTTCTGGCTCTCTCCTTCCCTAGCAAATGCTAACTTTGCATCTACTTTCCTGAGACACTTAGTCATCTGGAAGCTTCTCCAAGGACCCCAGGTTAGGAACCTGCCATCCATCAGGACAGCACAATACAGGTAGTTCTTAAAGGCAGGAAACAAATCTGTGGCAGGAAGGCTTATTCCTTCCAAGATGATTCCAGGCCACAGGACCTCCACCAGAGGCCAGAGTGAGCAGTCATTCATCTAGTTATTCAGCCAGCAGTTACTGAGTACCTGCTTGTGCCCGGCGCCAAGCTGGGCTGCAATTAGAGAAATCATGGAAGAGCTGCACCAAGATGTAGGTTGGGTGTCCTGCGCCTCTTGCCTGTGACCCCATCTGCAGTGTCCTCACCCATGGTGACCTCAGTTATATCAGGGCTGACCTCTGACACACACACACATATGCAGTAGGCAAGTGGCAACATCTTCTATTTGTTTCCCTGGGTATGCGTCCTCTGAGGACGTTGAATCAGACATGGACATTTAAATTGGGGAAGGGTCTGACTTCCCTTTGACATTTACCAGCTGACTCTACCTTATCTCTGTGACTGTAATGAATGCTTTCTTTGTCTTCCTGTCTTTCTCTTTTCCTACTGCACCTTTTCCTGTTGCACCTTTGCCTTCACTTAGCCTTGGGACCCTAACTGCAAAGTAAAACAAAGTCAGTAGTTCCAGAAGCAATGAAGGAGTAGAGTGATGTGGGGGATATATTCAGGAAAACAGTGTTCTCTACTTATAAAAATATTTACTTCATAAATTTCACTTTTAGTGCAACTTACTGCTGCTACTTTAGAGAAAACCACAAGCAACGGGCCACATCTCAAGACAGAAAGGATATATCCTTTGGATATAAGGATGGAGAAGCCTAGAGTTTTAGGGTCCATTTTTCTTCACTGTAAGAACACCACGGTCCCAGGTCCCTGAAAGCCTTTGGCAATTGAGGCAAATATAAACATAAGCAGGGAATACAGAGATGTTAGATGACTGCTGGTTGTGTAAGAAGGTATAATCTTCCTTACCAATGAGTAGCATTCATTGTCCCAGTGCAATTAACAATAAAGTGGAAATTTTTGACACCCATTCTTTATATCCAGGAAAACTCTCAACTCTAAGGCCATAGTGTCCAAAATGCTGGGACCAGTCTGGGACCAGCCAACTTGCAACTTCCACTGAACTTCCTTAGAGATGCCAAATAAACATGTGAAACAGAAAATATTTTCCACCTAACTGGGGTCTGGATCCTCTCCTGTTTTGCTTCTTTATTAATTATGATCTTTTCTCAAAGAAATTCAATGTAAAAGGATGCATGGGATACAGAAACTTTTGTCTACTAGTTTAAATCTCTTTAGTATTTTATGAGTCTCTTTTTAATGGGGGAAAAAACCTGGCCAAACTTTTGGCAATATGCTAATTTTTCTCCTCTTGGTAAATCTGAACAGAAATGATACTCTAGTAAGTTAAATAAACCTCACATACCTTCCAAAGGTGTGTGATTACACCTCCCATGCTTTAAAATGGAAGAACCTGGCCTTATTTGCAAAGAGCTTAGCAATCACTGTTTTCTCACCTTCTGACAGTCTGAGAGGCAACGCAACAGTGTTTGACAAGTTGGGAAACTGAGGCGAAAGGTAAGGCAGGAGTTGTAGAAACAGCCGTCAGTATCTCCCAAGTTTCAGTCCCTCTACTTAACCTTCATTTTTTTAAGTCATAACACCCTCCCTTCCTGCCAATGCCTGAAACGACCTTTCTTCTGAACTCCTTTCAGAATTACTGGCTAAACAATGCATCTGCCCATTAGTCATGTAATGCCTTGCTATTTAAATCCTGCTTCATTATCTAACTTTTCCTGTGTTTTTGTCTTGATTCTTCAACTGCATTTGAAGCTGTTTGGGGGCAAGAATCAAGTCTTAATGCAACTTTGTGTCCTTATACCACTCAGCACACAGGAGAATAGAAAATGTAGGCTCAAGGGATTTGCTTCCATTTTTTCCTCATCTTAGACCTAGGTACCTAAAGTTTTACACACACACACACACCCACCCCACACCCCCCAGATAACAAAGTTGAAAGTGAAACTTTAGGTGGAATTGAATAGATGTACCTGAATATGTATTCCTTCCCACTCTCTACAAGAAAGTAACTAAAAATGGACATGAAATAGATCACCCAGCACCACTACCCTAAGCAGCAAACAACCAAATAATGTTGAAAAGTTACATATAAACATATAATATCCTAAATTTTATTTTCAAAGCTTTCTCTTATTTTCTTCCTTAAAGAGACATAAATCCTTGCTTTTTGGTACACCTCAAATAAGCAACAGAAGCGCAAGAGTCTTTCAGACACCAACGTCAGATGTCCCTGCACCTAGGAAGATTTCTCTGAACATTTAGGACACACACCTATCTCTTGTGTTCTTATACATCCCAGTACAGTTTTTATTCTCTACACTCAGTCTTGCAATTCAGTGTGAATCCTATGAGCTTGTCCAAGTGCATTAAAATCCCATTTCTACATAGTTTTCCCTGCAGGCCCTCCGCTCAGCTGGCCTTCATTACCAGGTCACTTCTGCAACCCGCTATCAAGGTCATGCCCTGGAACTGCTGTCCTGAAATCTACACCCCCTACCACCTCCTGTCCTGCTCCCTCTATAACTGTTCTTTGACCATGTAGAGCCCTCCAAGTCCATGAGTGGCTTTCCTCCAGCCTCTTAGGGCCCTCCTGACCACACTTCCTTCCCAACTCTTACAGGACTTCCCAAATACTCAAAATACCTTGCTCTTCTGCAACAACTGACTGGCAAAACCCCACCCTGAACCAGTTCCATCATCTGCTGCCTCTGCTCCTGCAAACAGGCTTGAGAGCCACATATACTGGGGCCACTGCGAATTCAGTTTCTAATCTCAGCAGGGGCTCAGGACCTCTTGCTATTTCTTTCACTTTTCCTTGATCAGTTCATGCCCCATTTCCCTCCTTGACCAGTTTATTCCAAATACTTACTACTCTCTCTTCAAGCTCCCAACCACATTCTGCCTTGCCTGCTACTTTATCAAATATTTGGGGTGACCTAAGGTTAGTTATTTCAACTACAAACCTTTTAAAAGGCTCCCTTCCCAGCATCTATGACTCCACAGATCCCACCTTTAGATTGATTCTAGTCCTCCCTAAGAATGTCTTCTTTCACCCATCCCACCACTCCAGTTTGACATTCCTTAGGACTGTCGCTTCCTTCTTCATTCTGTGTTCTCCTTGGGCATCAAACTTCTCATAAGGTTCTAAAGACCACCTTTATGAAGATGACTCCCAGGTTCGTATCTCCAACCAGTCCCCTCTTCAAATTCGGAGTTTCAGACTCTTACTCTCACACTGGTGGACACCTTAAAAACCAATACATCGCCTTGACCCTCATGACAGCTATTCCTCCCACATTCACTAGGATCATAATGACACCAGAACTTTAGGAAACATTCTGCTCTTTGTCATTCCATTCAAATTCCACAGCCAACAAATCAGTCATATAGACTTCACATCTTGGGCATTGTCAAAGCTACCTCCTCTCCAGCCCTGGTTTTCATGGTTTTCTTACATGTCTAACCATTTCTTGTCTGGTCTACCATGACAGCCTCCTGCCATCCAGCCTCACATCTATGACCCCCCAAAATTCCATGGCAACCCATCCAAAAGGCACATCTGATCATTTATAACCCTGGTTAAAATTCAGCTCCTCATCCACCAGCACATGTATGTTATGCCCTCACCTAATGTACTTGACCCCCAAATACACCACTTCCCTCATAGCCCTTGACTCCTTGACTTCTCACTGCATGTTTTACCCTCATACCTACAAGCATACAGACTGTTCATTGATGAACATTCATTCTGTTCCCTTAGCCTACAATGCCCTTCTCCTCTCTTGCCCCTTCATTATCTAAGCCCTTCTCATTATCCAAAATTTAATCCAGGTGACTTCTCCAAGAAGCCTCGTCCTCACCTCCCACCTTCTCACATGTGATGAGAGGCTATTTTCTACAATCTCCATGTTCCGTCACAGCACTCATCATTTCATAGAACATTACCTGTGTTCACATCTATATCCCTTCTAGATTATATGCATCTCCAATGTTGCAACTATATTTTACCCACTCTTGGACCTTTGGGGATTAACCCAGTGTCAGATGATGCAAAAAAAAGGTCATCAGCCCCTACTGTGTCTTCAACAGAACACACATCTTCAGGCATGCTGGCCCCTGTAGCTCCAGCATTAAGGGAAAGGGAATTTTATTTCCTTCAGTGATGATGGAAATAGTGTTGTAGGGGGGAATGTTTGATGATTCCACCACCTCTGTGTCAGAATCACATGAAACCTGACTCTTGCAAACCTGTAATAATGTATGTGATCAGTCAAAACTGAGAAGTCTGACCTCAAAAACACTCCAGAAGGTAAACTGGATTAATCACTTCTTTTCAGTTGGATTGTACTCTGTCAACAATGATATTACTCCAAAGAGCAACATTCAAATAACCAAGCGATTTTTTTTTTTTAATGAAAATCCTTGGAATTTCCTAAGTTTCCTTGTTTCACTTGGCTCCTTTGTTTTCTGTTAAATAGAGCAGTTTCTTAAAAAAAAAAAAAAAAAAAAAAAGGAATTTGCTATTAAACCAGATCCTTTTGATCACATACAATTTTATATTCTGAGTAATTCCCTAATTGTAGAACAGATTCTGAGACAGCCTCACTTATTTCATCAAGAGCCTTTTCTCCTGAGAGTTTTATAACACTAAGTGGACATTCATGGTAATACTTAAATATATGAGCAAACATAATCAGAAAAATGATCAACGGATATGGCATATTCACTCATTTTAAAGGTCTTTATAAAAAGGAATCAACGACTTATTTTTTTATTCTACATGTTGAAATGTTCTCTTGCCTGTGAGATAAGCATTACTATTCCCATTTTACAGGTTATAAAAATAACTCAAATTTAAATAACTTGTCTAAGCGGAGAATATGAGTTGCCATCCCTGTATGTCTACACAAAAGCCCACAGCCACCATACTAGGCTGGGCTGCCTCTTCCCAAGAGAATATAAAGAGGTATAAAATGAGTCTCATGATTAAAGAAGATGAGTCAAAAGTTTTAGAAAAACTATGAGTAAGTTTCACAAATAAATTCTCTGAAAGTCTAATGTTTCAGGGTAAGTAAGTTTTCCTTGGTAAAATAAACTTGTAATGTTGGTCAGGAGCCCAGCTCTGCCTAGGATCTTAGCCAGCACTGTCAATTTTGTTTAGAATCAGCACCCCTAGATCCTCATTCTCAACACACTTTACCACACTCTAAGTAACACGTCTTCTGTACTCAGTAACAAGGGACTGCACAAGCAAAGAGACACAGAAAGATAAAAATAGGAATTTAATCCCCTCTACCCTTAATTCACATCCCTCTGCTCAAAAGAAAAAATTAAATCTAAGGACTTCCCCGGGCACTGTTATGAATAGGTTTCAGGAAGAAGCTGCTGCTAAGAAATTAAGCAACTCTCCAAAATAACTCTCCAAAAAAAGATTCCACCTCTGCAGCCTCTGAACTGGCTTTTAGAAATCAACCAGGTGAGAGTCATTACCCCAAGTATGCCAAGGAATATACCTAACTACATGTGTTAGACAGCAGTGGTCTATCACTCTTGTTCTTTCTAAATGATCAATCCAATCTCGTCCACCCCTCTAAGCACCAGTATCCAAGGTATTCCGTGTGAAAGTTGCTGCTCCATGGTGAAATATTCTAGTGAGTTCCATGGTACTAGAAGATGATGAATGCTTTCAAGCATGGCTCCAGCTGAACTGAACCTGTCACTTCTTAAATTCCTCAGGCCACTAGAAGCCAAGTGGACAGAATATGATGGAAAACCAAAAAAAAGCAGACACCTAGCCTTTATCTTGCTTTTAATTTTTTAAGAATTTTCTATTATTCAAAAATACATTTGCTTTACTCTCATTCAAAAAAAAAAATCATTCTTAAGAAATTAAGTAGTTTCAGAATACATTTTAGCCTCTGAGATTTTCTGATCATGTGAAAAGAAATTCAGTTTTCTCAGCCCACATTCTTCCATTCCCTGCATAGCACTGTACAAGAAAACATTTCCGGACAGTATCAGATCACTTGGTGTCTGAATGCTGTTGTCTCTAAAGACAGAGACAAACTCCAATGATAAGGTGACATAAAATGATACAGTATTTACACGGTATTCCAAGTAAGAATGCCTATTTTCTAGTTCTGTAAAACTTCCTCTCTGGGAAGGTAGCTTTGATATTACCCATCAAGACTCCTGTATTCAAAAACAGCACTGTGCAAAAAAACTTTTTGCAGTGATGGAAATGTTCTATATCCGGGATGACCAGCATGGAAGCCATCAGTCATGTATGGCTACTACTGAGAACTTGAAATGTGACTAATGTGATTAATGTGGCTGCAGATATGAATTTTTCATTTCATTTAATTTTAATTCAGTTTCAATTTAAGTAACCATATGTGGCTAGGGGCAACTGTATTGGACTTCACAGTTCTAAAATGTCCCAAGCTCTTCAGTGTTTACCGTTGTCTTTTAAAATAGAAAATTAGGAGACAGGCAGTCCCCAAATAGGTCAGTCTATTTTACATCTCTCCAGTTCTACCTCAGAGTATAAACATTCTCTCTCCATGTCAACGGAGAGTGGTTCCCCCGCCGTGTAACACTACTCAGAAAACCTTACACCAGCAGTATCTCTGCCATCAGGGAAGTTCTCCTGCAAACAGAAAGTGTTAACATTACCACAGGCTTTAAAATATTAAAGTGCTCTCTGAGTGGGGAAGGGACATAAGAATTAAGGCAATAAAGTGAAACACTTTTTTTCTTCACAGGAACAATTGTCAGACTAGACTCACTCTGCCACTCCTGAGTTGACCGTCGTACTCTAGTATCTAGGATGAAGGACTCAGAGGAGGGATGACAGGGTATTGACTTCAGTTGTAGCTACTGGCCATGGTCATGAACTATTCATACCTAGCCCTACCCTAGAACACTGTGGTCCACGCGACAAGAAGCCAAGGTCATCCAGAGGTTCGCTCATTCTTGACTTTAGTATTCATTGAAACAAATATTTCATGAATGTCAAACATCAAACTAGGCATAAAAAATACAAAGTTAATAACACACAGATTCTGCCCATCAGGACTAATCTATTGGGAAGGAAGATATACAAATAGATAATGATCAAATATGGTAAGTGTATGATAAAAAAAAAAATAGTCTATGGAAGGGAAGGCTTCCTGGAGGAGGTGGCACCTGCACTGAGTCCTCAGACTGAGGAGTTAGTGAAGCACAAGCAAAGAAGGGACTATTCCAAGCAGGCGGACAACAAAGGTGAGAGACAGCCTAACTAGCTTGGCATGTGCTGGAACACAGCAAGACAGGATTGCTCAAGTATCGAGCTGGAATCAGAGTGATGAGAAGGAAAGCTAAAATGCCACCAAAGACCAGGGCAGAGCAGTTTTATCATGCTAAGGAGCTTGGCTTTTTGTTTGTTTTAGAGAGAAGAAAGAAACACTTTCATTTGTTTTTATTTAGTTGTTCATCCTGATTGTTTCCTCAGCCGCAGGACATGAACCAGGGTCCTTGGGATGTATGTCACTATTCCGGCCAGAGATGGTGAACCCAACAGCTACTCAATCAGGGTGTGCCAAGGAGCTTGGCCTTTGATTTGAATATAATTAACATTATCAGAGGGCTTCAACCAGGAAAGAGGTCCTGTAGAAATAGGTCATCTGGAAGCATACTGAATTTGCAGGAACAAAAAGAAGGTAGACAACTGTGGGTTTGTCTTGAAAAGGCAGTAATAACAAGTTACATGCAGGCAGTGGTTGTGAAAATCAAAAAAGGAGGAAACTCAGAAATTTCCAGAACTAGGAAATAAACAGTAATTAGAAATCATCCATACGGGGTGACTGGCTAGATATGAGAGCTAAAGAAAACAGACATTAAGGATGACTCAAAGGAGTAATTAAAGGGTAATTAAAAGAGACCACCAGTAGCAGCTCATATTGATTGCACTCTTATTCTGGGCCAAGCACTGTACAGATACATTAGGGTCTACCTCAAAAGAACCTTCTGAATAGGTACTATCATCCCCACTTTAAAAAAAGGACACTGAAGCTTGGCATTTAAATTACCTGTTTAAGATCAAACCTCAAGAAGTGTCAAAGTTACACTTCAATTCTAGAACCCAAATCTTCACCATCATGCAATAAAGTTTCTAAATACCAGAGAAAGGAGAGAGTTGGGAAGAGAGGCAGTATGCTCAGTCTCTCAGTTTACAGAGTCTCAGCTATACATGTGGCAACCAGCAGATGGCTGGACACCAGACTGCAGTGCTAGGCTGAGACCCAGGGGGTCAACATGGCAGGGCACAGATGGCAAGGAACACAGCAGATGAAGTGCTGAAGACAGCGAGGGTGAGATGCAGGGAGCAAATGCTTCCGGAACTGAGTCCAGCAGCAGGTGTAAGTAAAGAAGTCCACAAAAGGGAGAGAAAACAGAGGCCACAGGAAACGAAAAGCAAAGGTTGTCCTAGCAACCAAAGACACTTTGGGAGAAGGAAGCAGATAAGCTGCAGGGACCACAAGAAGGTGGTCACAAACAATACACACTACGGCACATGCACCGATGTTAGCAAAGAGATAATTAGTATGTATGAGAAATGCAAAAATGGAAAACCCTAAGAACAGCTGACAGCCAAAGAGCAGGAGACACACAGAGGTGGAGCACCCTGGGCAAAGCAGGTGAGGATAACTTTGACTCTACATGTTTGCTGGATGAAATGGGGATTTTTGTTTAAATGTGACTACACACATTTGTAGGCATCAGGACAGAAAACTGGTGATCACTCAGAGAAGCTCAGGTTTCTAATGAAGTCAAGTGCAAGGTCATCTGTCAAGAATGGATGTGGGGGTAGAGAGGTCTTTAGGAACAGGAACCACTACCGCTTGGAATAATCTTTCAGTGAAAGAGGGAAAATGGAGCATTGTACCCTGTCCAGCAACAAGTCTCCCCTGCAAGACCTGCTGGCCCAGATGCAGGCATGGAGAAGGCAGTCCTGGCTTCTGTCTGGGCCCAGATGCCACCAGTCAAAGATGGCGGAGCGCAGACAGGCCCTGGGATGGCGGGACTGACCAGTGTCCAGATGACTCGCTATTCTCTAGAAAGCCTCCTCACCCCTGATTATCTACTTCATTCTACTCTAGGGAGGGTTCTAGCCACAAAAACAAAGAATAAAGATAACTCTTCCCCAAAGATCTCCCAAGACAACACTTAATAAATTATCAAAATGACACTACTGCTGCAGTTAAATCCCTCGATTCTTACTATGTAAGCCTGTAAACTGAGACAAAAACTCAACTGACACTCAAAACATGTTAGTGGCAATGCCAGAAATAGCCTGTAAAAAGCCTTTTAGCTCTCAAATTTCTCAGAAGTTTGGCAGGAGGAGAAACCCAGTCCTTAAAATGTTAGCATTTTTAGTGTGAGGCAAACAATAAGGGTCACAAGTATGAGGGTGCTGAAGCAATACGAGGAGAAAGGGAGACGTTCCCCTCCTTGACAAATGTCAGGCTTAGGGCTGCAACTACAGAAGCACCTGGTTCCCAGCCCCTAAACCACCATGGCCCTAGAGCCGGCAGCCTACAAAATGGAACTGTCAGGTCACCCTTCTTTTCCATGCCCCCTCCACTTCCTCTTTCACCCTAGATGAGCTGTCATCTTTCCATGAAAGAATGCCAACTGCTCAGTCAGTCTGACTGGGAGTTCCTGCTCTTCAGGCTCTCGGGATGCTTCAAAAGGGTGGCAACGTGTGACCGGAAAGACTACCCTCCTCGGCAGGCAGTTTTCCAGGCTCCCAACCCAGGTGAGTCACCTGCCAGTTTCTATCGTGTATAAGGAGATCTATGATTAAAAGAGGCTTCATTTGAGTCTCATGGATCTGACACTGTCTCTCTTGCAAGTGACACTTGTAAATTCAGACAGGATCACACAGGTGTTTCGGTGGATCACACAGGTGTTTGGGTGGAGCGCTTCCAGATTCTCAGCGGGCTAGAACTAGGGAATAATAATAGCAAGAAAAAAAATCACCATGTAGCAATGCTAACAATGTTGATCCTGGGTTGTTAACATATTCCAAAAAATAAATTCAGAAGCCACCCGTGAAGTAAATGATATGTCAAGGCAATAGCAGTTAAGGGATTCCAGTCTTGAATGCAAGACTACAAAATCTTCTAAAATTGTCTAGTGTATGATTTTAGTAAAAAGGTAAATTTTGGTCCAGTTACTTAAATACTTATTTGGTGATCATTCTTTCATTTTTTTTTTTTTAAAAAGGCAGGAATGAAAGCAAGCAGGCAGGCGGGCGGGCTGGCAGGCGGAAAGGCGGGAAGGCAGGAAGGAAGAGGAGGAAGAAGCATTGTTATTTGTTCACTTTTTGGTTGTTCATTCCCGGCCCCTGGACATGAACACAGGCCTTTGAACTTTACACAGACTATGCCCCAGCTGCTGACTTAACACCTGAGCCACCACAGTGTGACAATGATGATCCTTTTAAATAAAGTCCTCCATTTGACCCAAGAAATACATTTAAAGAAAACATAAGAAAATGAATCATCTAAAGTCTCCTACCAAAATCTTATTACAAACCCTCTTCTATATGAATCTATATTAGACAGTATTAGAGATCAAACTATCCTTTTTCTCAAGGAGCTAACATGTCTTAAAAGGGAAGAAAGATCAAAATAGGTATAACTGTAAGATAAGACCACCTAGGAGGTGTTGAAGAAGCAGGAAGGCAAAGAGTGAGGAGGTAGAAGCATTTTTATTCATTTATGTAGTTGTTCATTTTGGGTGTTCCCCCTGGGCCTCAGTCGTGAACCCAGATCCTTGGGTTTTATGTGGGCTACACTATAGCCATAGACTTAACACCTGAGCCACCAAGGCATACCAAGATTTTTTTTAATAAAAAATAAAGATGTTGATATAAGTCCAAAAAGTGAACATTAATGGTGTGCAATGCCATTAACCAATGCCATTTCTCCCCGGGATACTAGGGAAATTGCTGTTGTAAAGCATTTTGAGCTTTCCAGAACAGACAGCTACAAGGTGTGATTAGTCCTCTGCCGGGGAGATGAGGCAGTCTTTCAGTGTCTGCAAGAGATTTGGGACCCTAATCAGGTGAGGAGAGAGAGAGAGACCCTGCTATAGTTTCTGGGTTTCTTGTCTCCATTTCAAAAATGATTCTGAGAGAAAATAAGAGTTTTCTGAGCCTGGAAATAAATAAATGTTTGTATATGCATATATAAAATATATAATATTTGAAAAAATTCTTCCAGTCAAAATTTTCAGACTAAGTTCATTCCCACCAATTCTGTTCATTTTGGGCCCCCTAAGACTTGCAGTGAAACTTCAGAACACTTTACTATAAGGCCTCGCATCTTCATAAAGATTTTTCCCATAAATCATACTTTGGTTATCACCATTTGCTTCTTCCATGGGCTTATTACTTAATAGTAACGTACAAAGCAGTGGAAAGATGTGGGTCAAATTTTCCTACATGGGGCTTAAAGGGACTTATTTTTTACCACTGACTTTTTAATAGGTCACATATTCTCTTGTATTTTTTCTAATACTATCATCTAGAAAAATATTTAAGTCTGTGAAATATAATCATGTTACAAAAGTCTGAAAATGTATGCAAATCTCAGTACAAACATAACACTGCTAGAGGTTTGCTAAATGTGCTTCTAGCTACTTTTACGCACATCTTTAATCATTTTTCTTATTATAAGTTATCCATGCCTACTAGAAAAAAATACATGATCTGGAAAAATGAAAGTCTTTCATAAGTCTTCCATAATCCAACCTTACCTTCCAACCAAGACACCATTTTTATGGGTTGGTGTATAATCTTTCATGCCTTTTCCCCTTTATCTTTATATGTCTACAATCATGATACTGAAATATCTTTAAGAACTCAAAGAACTTTATAATGCTTGTTGTCAAAATATGACCTGAAGAGACATAAGGCAATATGTAATCTGTATCCCACCTAATGTGAATATTCATCTTTCACTTCAGAAGCATTAATGTTTTTGATTACAAAGTATCATCCTAGCCTCCAGTGGAGATGTTATTTAATAAAGGACTCATGGTCCTCTGTAAAATTGAAAAATCCTAAATTCAGAAACATATTTGCCCCAACATCAAATAAAATATATCAATTTTTATTAATATTACTATCATTATTTCACAAATGGATCTTACTGGGCATACCACTCTATCAATACATTTTTTTACTCAACAATATATCGGCACTATCTTCCCATATCAATTCAGTGTGTCAACAGGCATACAGGTTTGAGCGAGTTGAAAGAATAAAAAGCAGCAGCCTGATATTAAGGAAAGGGCAAATAATTTAAAAATCAGACTCACAAAAATGATTAGGGAATAAGATGTCAGCAAGTGAATAATAGATATCACAGAATTCAAAGATAGAAAAGACCTTAAAGACAATGTCTTCTTTTGCTGAAAAACAATCATCTCAGTATAGACACATGTGATGGTTTTCTTGAGTTCATGCAGGCAGTTAGCCATTAGCCGGGCACTGGACCCTGGGAGTCCTAACTCCCCATCTTTCTATAAAGCTCAGGACTGCTGCACAGTGACTGAATTCCTGTGATGAAGGCCATCATGTTGGCCCTGAAAAACATGAAAGCCACTTCCTCCACGAGGGAGCACAGATGCTCCCAGAACAGCACATGCTGTTAATATAAAAGTCTGCTCACCTGCTATTCTAAAGTAGTAGTCATCCAAACTTAACAGCAAATATCTTTAGTTCATAGCTTAACAGACAGAAATAGAAGAAGTCATCTCTAATTACAAAAAAATTCAAGTTAGATGCTCAAATTTGGGTCACTTTTTCCTCAATCCAAGTCACAGTGTGCCAAGAGCAGGTCATTGTCTTTACTAATTTCATTTGTCTTTTTGGAGCCCAAGAAGCTATAAACCTCTATCAGAGAAGAGAACCACGATACCCTTCTACCAACTGGAAACCCAACATCAAATGGGTCTCCCCTAGAATCTCCCCACTCCTTACCATGCCTGCAAACACTACTTAGTCCACTTAATTATGCCTCTTCCAACAAGTATGCTTTGGTTAACACAGAGAAAATCTTAACTGGACATGTGTGTCCAAATACTAAAATTTAGAATACAGGTCTGTCTTGGTGGAGTAGAGGTTAGGTCTGCTGCCTTTGGCAGGCACAGTCCACATAGATCCCAAGGACCTATGGTGGTGTCCCGGAGCCGGGGAAAACAAAGGAGATGTACAACTAAGTACAAATAAAGTGCTTCTTCTTCCTCTCTCTTCCCGCTTGCCTCTGCTCACCTTCATTACTGCCTGGATCTTTCCTTTAAAAAAATTTCAGAATACAGAAAAGCAAAGAAGACACCAATCTGCTTTGTCCCTCCTTCTCCCCAACGTACCTGTCATCAACTCCATGCTCCCCCAATCTTTCATGCTCAAAGTAGGAAGAGTGACAGAATGTCACTCTGTAGGACCTTACCTAGAAGTAACAACTGCAAGAATTGATTTTTAAACACATTCTTCCAGAACTCTATGCCCCCACCCCAGCAAGAGAGAAAATAAATCACAGCGAGGCGGCCATCTCCCAACATGCCCCGTTGCTGCAGCTCAATCAGATATTTCAGGAAATCAATGGTTATTGTAAAGTTTTTTTTTTAAAGAGTTCATTTCGTAAAACCTCTGCAAGGCCCTAAATGAACACCAGTTCAACTGAATTGAGAGATTACAAACACATCCCAAGTAGCCTGGTATCCTAACATCCACAGCAAACTGGTGTTTCAGCAAGGGCAGAGTGGGGGAAAAGGGAGCACCGGAAACTACTGATTTCCTTGGCTGAGGCCACATGAGACAGACAGACTCTTAGTAGGAGGGTCAAAAAATGACCTATAATCCCTCAAGAGAAATGTTTGCCGGCCCTGAAAACTGAAGAGCTGATCTCTGAGCACTTTAATATCAAAATCACCTAAGAGAAGCACTTTTAAAAGGTTGACAAGAGTTGACTTCTCTGCCCCACTAAGGAGTACTCACAATATTCTCCCTCAGTCCACAAAATGTTGTAAAATTACCCAGGATGCTAGAGAAAGTGCAATTGTAAAGCACTTGGAGCTTCCCTGAACACACAGACACAGGTGTTATTATCCCTCCGTGGGGAAAAAAACATTCTTTTAGTGTCTTCAAGAGACATGGGATCCTGATGAGGTGAAGAGAAAGGGAGAGACCCTGCTACGGTTTCTAAGTTTCAAGTCTCCATTTCAGAAATGATTCTGAGAGACCGAGTTTTCAGTCTCCAGAGGAGCATGGGGCAGCAGATGAGGTATAAACAATGACTGAATAAAAGGCAAGTAACTCTTGTTTTCTGTAAAAGTTCGTAGATCTAAATATCTGTCAGTTCTGTTTTTGCACAAAACGGTCCAGTCAAACGCATGAGCTAGTATTGTTCTTGAGCCCAGTAGTCGACAGCCAGCCCTCAAACAGACCTCTGCCCCAGCCTCACCTTGAACGGAGAGGTATAAGAACAGGGAAGAGAAGAAGGGAGAAGAGAGAATACAAATAGGAACGAACGCGAAAGCATGAGGCACCATATTGGCACTCACTCTACAAATGCTGGTTATCTTCCTACCTCTACATTCCTACAATGCTTCATGTATATCTTTTGGGAGACATTTAAAACATATTATTTTGTTATAGTTCTCTGTATCATTACCTCATTCATTGAATCGAGCAGAGTCCTAGCATATCACTGACACATGCTTAACAGAGAGCATGTGACCCTCCTGTGAATGTGGGAATATGTACCCACTAAGGCATCTACCTGAGAAGTCTAGGACTCAGAAGACCATAGTTGCACCCTCCAGCACTGAAGACTTGGGTTTGAAACCAGACTTGTCCTATCCTTTTAATGACTGTGTGTCCCTGGAAAAGTTACATAACGTCTCGAGCCTCTATTTCCTTATCTGTAAAATGGGGCTAATATAACCCACCTCAGCAGGACTGATGGGAGAGCAATACAGTAAAAATGTTAAGGAGACTGATACACAGCCGGTACTCAATAAATGTGGGGCGAGCAACACAAGATGGCAGAAAGAGCACTGGATCTAGAATCAGAAGGTCTGTCGTCATGGCCCAGCCATGCCCTTCAGGCTGCAGGCTGTGTAATCTCCTGTGCTTCCTCAGATGAAAGAGAAATGAGGCTCTACCTACCTCTGAGGATCAAAGTAGAAAATATGTATAAAGGAAAACAGGGAAAATACTGCAAATCCTGCAAAATGCTGAAACAAACAGCCACTTAGAAATGCCGACTCAAGTGCCAACTTCTAAGAATGCAGACTGATACCCATCATCAGTTAAAGAAATTCTCAGGATGAATTCCACTTAACAACACTTCCAGAGGCTAGTGTCTGTGTCAGTCTGTTAGTCAGAGTGAATACTAATACAACAAATGCTAGTTTGGCCAAGCATGTGCTGAGGGCTGATGATGCTGATGAACTGTGGCTTCTTCAAGCAGCCTGTGGTCTAGCCAACAATAAATAATTATGTGCAAAATACTGTAAGTAGAAGTATCAGTTGCTACAAAAGCATAAAATAGGGGTGGTGGGAGGCATGCAGAAAGGTTAGGATTTTTAACACTGAGCCTGGAGGACTCAAAGGAAAAATATTAATTAAGAACTACGGAAAAGAAGATAGAGGCAGGCCTCAAACTTACATACCAAGGCGAGTGTTCAAATCAGCTCAGCGTGGTTTACTAAAATTAAGAATGCAAGTAATAAACGTTTGTTCCTTTTGTTGGACCCAGCAAAGAACTAGAGAAGCTCCTTCCATCCTAACACAGTCAAAGTAAAGATGTGGTTTAATTCATCACCAGCCCACACATCAGAGGTGAGGCAAAGCTTTGGTTTCCCTTTGTCTGCCTAAAACCCTGCCCCACCCCCTGCCTCTCCAGAGACCATGCATGGCTCCAACAGTGCCAGGTGTCCATTTTTCTTTATTTTATTTAACTTCATATATAAAAAGCACTCCAGTAAAATAAAGACTAAAACAAAGATTACATACAAAAAGGAAAAAGTGATGAATTAATTATATTTAATTATATTAATTTAAAGGGGAAATTATGGTTACCTAATGGTAGGTATGTTGCTTTCATAACAATAAATAACAACATTAAAGTTTAATTGCAATTAAATAAGAATGCCAGTGAAAATAAAGATATTATTTAAGTTAACTGAGCTATTTCATATACGAACTAAAGCTCAGGAGTTTCAGCCTGCTTCAAGTCACACATTCCTTATTTGCCCCAAATCCTTGATGAGACCAAGTCCTTATGAAACCAGGCCTGGACCATATTTGAATTCTGCTCACGAAACTAAAAGTTATTTAGGTACTAGAAAAAGTTATAAAATTACCAAACAAAAATATTTCACCTCACAATTTGAACTGTTTCACAGTCTTAAAATTTAAACCCCAATAAAGCCTCCAAATAAGAATAACAGAATTAAAGTAATTCAATTCTCTTCATTTTTACAATCTCTATACCATCACTGTTCTTTTCAAATCTGCCATGGAGATTCAGGAATATTAGTACCACAGAGGTGTCAGACACAAATTGCCCCCTTTTACCCCTAACCAACCCAATCTAACTCAATAATTCCAAACCATTAGGAATTTAAGATATCAGAGGTCAATACTATAACTGGGAACTCTCTAACTTCCATTAGAATAGCAAGTTTATTTTAATACAATAGAAAGTACTGATTTGAAGCAGAGAAAGGAAGGAGAGAGATAGTCTTCAAAAGTATGCAGCAATTGAAAAGTTTTTAGGAAGAAGTATCTTATCACTGACATTGTTTTTTAAATTTGTTTTCCTTTCCTTTGATTACTGAAAATAAAGCACAAAAGGTGGGGGAGGAGAGAAAAAGGGAAAAATAAAAAAACTCTCTCACTCACATAAACCCAGCCTCCATCCTCTTTCTCTCTGGCAACATTGTCAGCATTGCTGTTATAGTTAAAAGTTTATTTTAATTTCATTTTATCAGTGTATGTGAATTATTTCTCCATATTCTGAATAAAAAGGTGAGGTCATCCTTCTGACTCACTTCTCTTAGCAATGTACACATAAGCTCCCCTCCACTGTCACATGGCAAAATTATTCCTTTGCTAAGTCCCAGAGACATCTTGAAGGACACTATCATGAACTGTATGACTTACATTTTATTCTATATATTTTAGAGTTTCCAGTCTTACATTAAGGTCTAGAATCAATTCAGAGCTGATTTTTGTAGATGGTATGAGGGAGGGCTCCAGTTTTCCTCTTTCACATATGGTTGGTCCAGTTTTCCCAACACCATTTGCTTTACGTCTTTTGGTGTTCCACATCTGGTGCACAGATGTTTCCTAAGTGTTATCTCCTCTTGCTGAATTCACGCCTTAATTATTATAATACATCCATCTCTGTTCCTTATTACATTTTTTATTTGGAACTTAATTTTATCTGTAAGTATGGCTACCTCTACCTATTTCAGGCTGTGATTTGCTTGTAAGACTGACTTCCAACCTTTTACTTGAAGTCTATACTTGTCTTTAGAGGTTAGATGTTTTCTACAGGCAGCAGAAGGTTGGAATTTTTTTTTTTAATTCATTCACTCTATACCTTTTGACTGGTGAGTTCAAACCATTGACATTGAGTAATTATTGATAATGTGTATATATGTATATATGCACATATGTACACATATGTGTATACATATATATATCACCTTTGAGATGTTTTACAATTTGAGTTCTTTTGTTCTTCTCTTATTCTCTTCTGTGTTTTGATGGCTTCCTTTCATACTATGTTTGAGTTCCCTTTTCATTTTCTTACTTGATTTTTCCATAGATTTTCATTCTAAAGATATCATGAGGTTTACAATATAATTTAATGCTTATATTCAGTTTTGGGTTGAAAGCAAATTAAACTTGAGCTCATTCTATCCTGCATTACTTTCTTACCCTCACTTACATTTTTTTGTAACTTGCAGCTTGTGAGTGGAGTTTTATTTTATAAAAATCACTTTAGTTTTTTTTTGCAACACTGGTTTAGTGATAATGAAGTCCTTTAATTTTTATTTGTCTGAGAAATTCTCACTTCTATTCTGAATTACAGCCTAGCAAGATAGAGCATTCTTAGTTACAGTCCTTTTCTTTCAGGATTTAGAACGTATCGCGCCATTCTCTTCTAGCCCATAAGGTTTCTACCAAGAAAACTAGAGTCTTATGAGGGTTCCTTTATATGTAACACACTTTTTCTCTAGTAGCTTTAAAGATTCTTCTGTTGTCTTTATGTTTTGCAATTTTTAGTAGGTCTTGTTGAGTGTCTGGGTTTCTGTGGAACTCTTAGAGCTTCTTGGATGGGAAAGTCTATTTCCTTCCCAAGATTAGGGATGTTCTCAACTAATAGTTCTTGAAATAGGCTTTCTGTTCCTTTATCTCATTCTGCTACTTCTGGAACCCCTATAAAGTGGATGTTGTTCCTACCTCACATCCTCTGTTACCTTTCTTGTTATTCTTTCTTCCACTTTTTCATCTGCTTGGATATTTTCCTATCTTCCATCTCATTGATTCTATCTACTCTTTCTTCTAGTCTATTGTTGAGTTCCTCTTCTGTTTTTGGTTTTTGTTTTTAGTTCAGCAATTATGTTGCTCAATTCCATAATCTCTGATTGGAACTTTTCCATATTTTTGTTTTCTTGGAATTACTGTTTTGTTCATCTATTGTTCTCTTGATTTCCATTAGAATCTTTAGAACTGTTCCTTTAAGGTCTTCTTGAAGATGAACGGTTTTTGATAGATTAGAACTTTCCAAGAGTTTTTCTTTGACAGACTACTCCTAGCAGGCTCCTGGCCAGAGCCCTCCCCAGAGGCAAGAGTTCTAAGTGTCATGATTTGGGGGCTTCCGGATCTGGCCTTAGACAGTAGACACTTATAGAGTTGCAATCTCAACTACCACACCAGGTGAAAATGGAGCAGGTATTGCAATGGGAGCTGATTATGGAGAGACGTTACTCTTGAAAACCTGGAGAAGCCCCAAGTGAACCGTGTTGCAACCCCAGCTAGTTCCACAAAGGGAAATGTCTCCAGACACTGGGCTCCAGCTGCCAGTGTCCCCGGTGCTGAGGGTTTTTGATCTGCCCACCTCTATTCTCCATCACAGAGTGTGGACACTCCTCTCTGGGGCAGCTCCCAGGTGCTAAGGCAACTGAGAGAAGAGAACCCTTCTGACCTCAGGGAGAGGCTCTGAATTGCTAAAGTCTTGGCCTTAGGCCTTGGTGCTCATCTTCAGTTCCGGAAGACTTGAGTCTCAGCTTCTACATTTTGCTGTTTTCTACCTCTTTTCTGGAGACACTGGATATGTGATCTGTCAGTCTTTTTTTTTTTTTTCCTCTTTTCTGATACAATTATCCCCACCCAATTTGCAGTGTTGTGTTAGTGGGGAGGAGGTGACTTTGAGATTCTACTCTTCCATCATCTCGGGTGGGAATCTGTCTTCAGGTTTTCATCTACTCAACATTTTCCTTCGTTCATGCAAAATCTACCCTCTGGCCATACACTTTTAGAGAATTCTAAAGCAAGGGAATGTCTGATGATTCTCCCTAAACTTCTGGGCAACAGTCCTCTCCATGGAACCCTTCTTACAAAACTGCTGTACTGTCTGCCATTTAGGAAAAACAGATTGGTATTAGCAAGACTAGGTTGGCCAGCAAAGAAATTGTCTAAGATGATATCAGAAAGACAATGGAAATGACCTGGGGAATTCCCCTGTGGGTTTTTACAGCTTTCTTGGCACCCAGATGAAACAGCTTTGGAAAACCAGTGAGATATTCCTCATCATTAGACCTATTAATTCTCTCTCCTCATCCCTCTGCCCCAGCCAAACTCATTAAAGTGCATTTAATTCCTTTCCTAACAAATAGGGGTCCTCTCTCCCTTTCTATTTTTGTGAAAAGCTGGTTACATCCCCCCTCACCCCAGGACACTTCACTGAAGTTAACACTCACGGTGTAAAAGAATTTTAATATCTAACACTTCAGATCTGCTAATATAAATTACTAATGAGGAACATTACTTTATATTAGGCTCTGGTATATAAAACAAAGCGAAGCAGATTTCACCAAATTCTGATGAAAAAAGACCAAGTATCTCTCTGAAGGGCCTACGTTAATACTGCCCATGACCCCTATTTAGCAATGACCACCATTTAGAGTACCCTTTAATTTCTGCATGCTTCATGTCTAACATAACCCCTGACATGTAAATGTGCCAATGGAGTGCTAAGTCCAAGCTAAAAGCGCAAATCTCTAAAACAGATTCCAGAGTAAACTACAGATGCTTCAACTGTATTAGGTTCAGAAACTGCACTGTTGAGCCCAACAGGCAAAAGGGATTCTGGGAGATAACCCCTGGGTCTGGGCAGTGAGACCCGAGAGAGGACAGATGGCAGGAGTGGAGGAGAGCATGGGCGCATCAGTGCTGGCACTTTCCATGTAGCCCTGAAATAATCAGAAAACTATGCCCAGCCCACAGAAATCTCTACACCACAGCACCCCATTCCTATAACTTCAAGGAAAAAAATGTGGGAGTGAGCCCTTCTTTTTCCAAGAGGAACTACATCAGTTTTCTCCCCTTTAATTTGGCATGAACCAAACCATAAGTAGTGATCTGCCACCTTCCCCTGAATTTTTACCAAATCTCTAACAGTTTTAGGAATACCTAACATTGACTCCTCTCCTCATGAGTCCCCACTTCTAATCTTCCAACTTCAAAGAGATTCAAAAACAAACTGAAAAAAAAATGCAATCACTAATGAACAGAATATAAAGCAGGACTATACAGCAGACAAGTCCAAATAAACATATGGTAAATTTCCTAAGCCATTTCCAAACTATGCTTAAAAATGCCTGAGAACATCAAACTCTTTTGTTAATGATGGGACGAAAAGATGAATGAGGAGAACTATAATGCTTAAGAAACCCATCTAAATGTTCTTTCCTGTTACAAAGGCTGTTAGGTTAAGTGCAGGTCTGAGGGTAATTTTAAATCAAGTACACCTTAACAGAATAGGTCACAAAACACAATAAAAGATGTGAAACAATTGCTCATGAAAGTCTTATTCCTTTACAGAGCTCTGCCTTAAGGTCAAAAGAGACACGCAGAATAAAATTTGTGATCCCTAAAAGTACTCATGTATCTAGTTTCACTACAAGATAGAGGGTAGAGAACCTATCTTTTTATTTCTGCATGACCCAAGTATGATATAATTCCAGACACGCAATAATTGCTCCAATAATGTGTTAAACCTATTGGCAAAGGAATAGCTAATTTTTAAATATCTCAAATGAGAAGAAAGGCCACTGGTGTAGGCTGCAGCCTTAAGCACGGGGAAATTCCACTGACTACCTTAAGTTAGGTTTTTTAGTGAACCTGAGACTTCAGGCAGCAGCTTGTGCTGATAAATTCTATCCTGACTTTACCCAGTAACTCACTGTTCTATGAAGAGAGGGTAAAATTAAAGATAGAAGAAATGTACAGTATAGCAAACACAAAATTCAGAGGGCTGGGGAGGATCCAAAAGAAGGTTAATTAAATTTGTTATGTGCTCTTTGGACACTTTATCTGTTCAACTGCTAAGACAGGGATGCAGATTTGGAGAAGCACTGTGTTACCTAGGACCTGCTCTCTGCCCCAGAAGTATGTGCAGCACCTGAAAAGTGTCCTTTCTATTCAAGGTCCTATAAACTCTTAAACCCTTCATATGTTCTATACTACTTTATCAGAATTAAGAGACAAATACACAGGAATTCATCTCAAAGTTTTTATTGTATCATATTAATAACCTGAAGCAGGTGTCATACACCCCATTGGCTCCAGGAAGTTGTTTAAATTATCACCACCATTTTCCTGGAGCAGGTCTCTTAATCTCTTTGGGCCTCTGCTGCCTCATAAAGAGGGGATAAAGAAAAGAATCCACACATTTCAAAGATAGTCTAAGGACTGGGAGAGTAAATGCATGTGAAGCACTCAGTCTGGTACCCAATTAACCTTTACTGAGTACCCACTACGATTATGCACTATTCCAACACTACTTCACTGCAGTTACCACTTCTCTGCTCCCTCACGAACCTGCAGCGAACTCTAGCTAGAAGGAGCAAGATGAGACTCATAATGGAAGATTTTTCCTCTTCGATATACTCAGTCCGTCTTTGGTATCTTCCACCATCAATTTACTGTTTGAGGCTCTCCATTCTAGTTCCCAAATAAACAAATATTTAAAGTTTAGTCTATGAACAGGGAAAGGATACAAGTGACATACTACTTCCAAGTAGTGGTCAGTGTTAACTAGAGGCCATGGGAGGTTAAGACATCTAATGCAGGCCTCTCTTTTCACTTGAGGTCTAAAACCTATATGTCTGAAAAAAGTTAAGTGTTAAGTAGAGATGCCTACAAAAGACTTAAAACACCCTGCTCATTCTAGCCTCAAAGGTATCACAAGTGACAGAAGACTTCAGATAGATTTTGTCTTCCACGCATGTGCTCATGAGAAAAGGGCTTAGAAGGGAGGCCATTCTGTGACTACCTTAGGACATGCTACCCTAAAAATAGTGCAAAGAGGAAAATGATTTGTGAGGAAATGTGCTCGAAAAGGGAACTGAGGGAGAATGAATAGGCAGCCTAGTAATGTGACAGGAACAGAAATGAGCCCTTAGCTGGCCTAAGGAGATCATTCTCTCCAAATGGAAAGTAAAAGAGTATCTTGTCAAGCAGGAGACTTTGTCAACAACTTGAGCCTTGTCTCGATCACTCAGATGGGAGCTTCAGGACCGTCACTGAGATTTCAAAATAATCTTTGTCCTTGATGATCTGTAAGGTTCTTGGGTTCCTTTCATTTTATTTGGACCTGGTGAAAACAAAGTCACACAGGCTGTGGGAGGAAGTTTTAGAAATCACACAAACAAAAATCACCCGAGCAAAGATCAGCAGGGCCAGTGCTTTCATCAGAGACCTGCAGTGACCACTCTGCCTGTCTCCTTCACAAGCAAACCTGTTGATTACAGGCCTCTGTGCTGCCCCAAGCTCGGCCTACAGCTATTGGATTTCCCCACAGCCAGCTCTGAAGCCCAGAGAGAACAGGTCTGGTCACATAGCAACCACCCAGCACTCCTTATCAGCTCTTACAAAGTCCTTTACAAATAGAAACCACTTCAACAAATCACCAAAGCGAAGAAGTTAAAAAGGATTCTACATGTCACCCATATCCCTGCTTGCAGTGTGCTACAGCTGTCACACAACCACTTGCTTTCATGGGAGCACCTGGTGCGTAAGAGACCCTTGGTTAGTCTCCGTTTGCATCACAGGACACTTCTGGGCTATGGCTGAGAATTGCTAGGCGCCATCTCACTTGACTCCTAACCTACTTCCCACCAGCTCAGTGGAGTTAGGTCTCATTTATTTCCCTTTCTTCCTAACAATCCAGAGTCACAAAGCACAGCTCTGGCAGCTAATGTGGATGATCTCAGACTTCTCAGAGGTGGGGGAACTTTCAGAGATCACCCGGTCATCAACCACCCAAACCAAGGCTATTCCTTCTCCTTCCCAAGTCCACAAACAAGCTGTGCACCTCAAATGACCAGCTACATCATGTCCCAATCATATACGAACATCATTTTGAGACTATGAGAAGAGATTACTAGAAGCAGGAAGTCATACTCCCAAAAAAGAGCCTGTGACAAGACAGATCCTGCACATCATGAGATTCTGGGGGAAGAAGACTCACATTTACAGACTGACTGTCATGTTCCTGAAGCCCCGGATCAGGCTGCACTTCTGCACTGAAGAGGGGACCTGGAAACACCACTTTCAAATAATCAGATCAGCTTCCTGATGCGCCAAGCAAAATTTCACCCATTCAGGCTAACAGAGTTATAGATAAAACTCTTCTTTAAGGGTCTTCACACTCTGTTTTTAAATCAGTGTTTATGTTTTTGTCACGTGTCACCTGCTATCATTACACAATGAATATTACTCAAAATACTGATTGATTTCAAAAAGAGGCCAAGTCTTTCTTTTGCCTATTAGCTACATGGCCTATGTGTAAAAGTCTAAAGAAGTCTGTCATTCTTCCCTGCACTGTGTAGTTCTCCTTCTGTCAGAGCTCCAGAACAACTGACAATGTCACCAATAGCATTCCAGACCCTCTTTCCTAGTCCTTTCAGAGTTTTAGAAATCAACTGGCCTCATCGTGTAAGTCTTCTCCATTCAGTCTAGTGTTTTTATTTTTCAATGAGATAGGCACTATTTCTCTAAAGGGATAGTATTTTGGAGAGCTCTCACCTGGGTTATCATTTGGGCTCTGCAGCCCAAAGAGAACAGGTCTGGTCATATGGCACCCATCCAGCACTCCCCATCAGCTCTTACTCACAAAGTCCCTTCCCAAAGGTAAAGCACTTTATTCAACCAATCACCAAATCACCAAAATCAAAGAGAGTTGCATTAAACCATTCTCCAGAGAGAATGCTAGCCTCCAAGCCATTCCTTTTCCTTATCAATCCAAATAAAGAGATCACTTTAGCGACTGCTCCACCATGAACACCAACCAGGCAATAACATGAAGCTCACTTAAAAGCTAACTATTCCAAGCCATTCTGTAAGCATCAGGGGGAAAAGTAAAGACAAGAAGTCTGTGTGAGCAGAATGAGCAAAATACCTCATTCATTGGAACACTATGTGTTGGCCCATGGAGAAACAGAGAGGGACGGAAGTCGTGGCCACAGATGAAGCTTCCCAGGCTGCCTTAACAGCAATGCCAAACAGTTCTCGAACCTTAATGACAGTGTCTACATGGCACTGTCTTGTATTAGCTGGCACAGATAAACATTAAATGACCTTTCTGAGTGCTAGACTTCAACAGATCATTTTAAGATCCTTAATTATCAGGCCTTGCACGGTAATCAGTAAACCTGGTTTGAAGACACCACGGTCGACCGGCACACACTGGAAAATTTGCAGTGAGTGGTGGAAAGATCTGTTGCATTCTCAGCAAGGGCTCTGACACCTCCGCCCTGTGGGTTCTGCTGTACAGCCACAACAATGACACTGGCGAAGGGCAGAGTTCCTGTGGAAACACTTACAGGGCGATGCTCTGGTGGAAACGGGCCTCTGAAAAAAATAAAAGCTTCACACCAACAGCCCATAGTGACAAAGCCCAGAGGAACAGCAGGTCTCAGGCAGATAATTTAGAGCCCAAGCCAAGATAATCATTAACTTCATGTAGATGGAGATAAAAACGTAATTAATTAAAGCATAAAACTTACAGATAGGACATATTTCTGGTATTTTCAGATCTGCAAGCACATTTTCATTGACCAACTCATAAACTAGGGCATGTCTCCAAGGCTTTTCTGCCGTGAGGTAAGGACAAACCACAATCATCTATATTTATATGAGTTTGGTTGATCATATTATATGCTAATAAAGGAGTTAACTCCACCTTCACCATCCTCCTGCTTGAAACTAATTACTAGTATAGGCTTTAAAAGGACACACCCTTTAACTTCAAATGAGCCTGGCACTCGTATTCAGAACAGAGTGGGACACCTAAACTAAACCCATACCCTCCCATGAGATAGGCCAGTTAAACTACAGGGGCAGACCCCAGACTAGGACCTCACAGGGCCACCCCACACATCAGTCTCAATGATCACACTGACTTTTATCACCTCTGGGTAAAGGGAAGAACCTTTTCTCATCAGCATCCAATTCTACTGTTTATTCAGCACCTACCTGGGGTTATACATTGAGAATCACAGGGACCAATCCAAATCTATTCTCATAAAGCAAGTGACTACCAATGGCATGAACCAGGGTAAGTTTGATTTTAAAACACACTGAAGTGTTTTACTCCTGTGTAAAATAACATACATAGGTAAACTTCCATGGGAAAAAATACAAATCGCCAAGAGGGGAATGGGGAAGGAGTTTATTTCACCTTCAGCCTGGTTAATACTGACTTTGCCTAAAGACTGAACTCACGTATCACCTCTCCAGGACATCTGCCATGAATCCTCTTTCTCACTATCCCCTAACATCCATTTCTGTTTCTGCATACATATCGATTCCTGAATCAACTAGCCTAGATGAAACTTGGACTTGTGCTCTCTCTCCCATTATAGGGCAAGTTTCTTGAACTTTGTACCCTTGCACCTAACACCTTTGGTCATAGTAGGTTCTTAGTGATGGTTGTGGGCAGACATATGGAAGTATCTCTTAGTATGTGTGCTCAGACCTGTTTATGGTTATGCCCTCCTCCCCCAATAATTACTAAAAATGAAGTGAATTATCTACGAGCACAAGCAAAAAAATCTAATTTGCTCATTTGTACCTAGACCATGAACTAGGTGATAAGAAGAGGTGGAAGACGTAATGGGAAAGGCAGGTAAGGACCAGACCACTGGGAATCTTCCCAAGGAGCCTTAAGTTTATAATCAATGATAAGCCTTTAAAATCCTTCTAGTAGATGGACGGCAAGGGTTGAGTTTTAGACAGCTCATCAAGCAGCTCTATGGAGGATGTATTGGAGGGAATAAGACTAGATTCATGAAGATCAGTTCCAAAGCTACTGTAATAATCCATCTATATAAGAACCTAAGCAAGACGGAAAAGAAAATTGACTCAGGAAGTATTTAGCAATCCAATTCAGCAAAACTTGGCGATTGATGGAAATGGGGAGAGAGGCGAGAAAGACAGAAATTCCACAATAGCTTAACTATGGTGAGACCAGTTTTGACTGAAGTACTAAGGAGAAAGACAGGGAATTTAATTGTGATCATTGTTGCCTGGAGATGCATGAAGGACACCCAAACAGGTCTGTCCAGAGAACATATTAGATATGAGACCTTGGGCCTGCTCTTGGGATTCCCTAGGCCACTCCCTCCTCGGGTAGGAAATGCAAGTACCAGAGTGCCTGCTCATCCCTTACCAGCTATTGAAGACTGAAGGAAAACCAAAGGGTACAGAGTACAAAATCCTTTGCCCTGACCCTGCCTCGATCCTAGAAGCAGTAATCAAGCTACAGTGGTGGGAGAGGATGGGAGACAAGAGCCATGGAAGTCCTCTGTAGAAGTGCAGTATGGTTAAGACCATGAGAGCAGACAGCTCACCTGAGTGAGAAAGACAATATCAGGACAAGATCCCCAGGAAACAGCAATTATTTCAAACTGAGATAATGTAAGTGGTACAAAAGAAACTGGAAAAAAAAAAATCCCAGAAGGTGCTAGAGAAACACAGGAGATGGGGATGAGCAAAGAGTCTCAAGGCGAAGGCAGCTGCCAACAAAACACATCAGAAGTAATATGATGGACTGTCAGTGGTGAAATTCATGTAGTATATACAGATGTTGGTTTATAATAGCGTATACCTACAACCTGTATAATGGTATAATGCAATGTTATTGCAATAAAAAAAAATTTTTAAAAACATGATTTCCAAGTGAAAAAAGAAATGACAGGGTCACTGAGTTATTTCTGAGCTTTGCCAACAGTATCCACACAGTGGAGTCGGCAGAAGCCAGCTGCATCAGGACACAGGATGAATGGGGCAGGGAGGACAGACACAGACAGCTCTGAGGAAGCTGCTAAGGAGGAAAGGGAGACACTGAGTTGCACCTCAGAAGGCAAGGTCAAGAGAAGGCTGGGTGCTTCGTTCCATGCAGCTTGGGGAGGCGGCATGTTGAGAGAGATAGGGGTATGTTTCTAACAGGAAGGTGTCTGGAGGAAGGCAGAGGGTGATGTGGGTACAGGAAGGAAACGCCTGGCCCAGGGAGGACGCAGACACTAACAAAGCAGGTAGAGGCTGGGCCTGAACAGGAAATTCGCCTCATCCCGGGACTGCAGGCGGCAGGAAAACAGGGCCATCCCGGGGCTGCGCTCCAGGTGGAAGCAGGAAGTTCAGACCAAGTGGGTTTTCTTGAACACTACTGAACTTAACTGCAGAGAATCACTTGTGTTGTAGGAAAGAAACTCGTTCTCCCTGATTCTAAACCGACTCTAGCCTGAGTCCTTCCAAATAATGGCCCAAGAAGATGGGGCATTATCAACACACACCTCATATGTCTGCTCACAAGGCTCACTTCGATGCTACTATCTATGGCCAAAGACCATGTGAGGTGTGAGAGGGCAAAGGTGAGACCTCATTATCTTTTCTTCTAGGGCTCTCAGATGGTTTCTGCTGTTTAGTATACATATCAGTAAAGCAGAAATGTCTAATCTGACTTCAAAATATTATCATAAATAAAGTCAGTGGAATAACTAATATCTTAACAGGGAGGATTTTTTTTTTGAAGCATTATTTTTCCTGTTCTAAAACTAAAGCCTACATGCACAATTTCAACAGAACCCAGTTCCAGCGGCAGGAGTCTAACATGAACCTTCAGAAATTCAGTTCAGAGAAGAACACAAGCACCAGAGTTCCAGTCAGAAGTCATTTATTTTTCTAGAGTGGGATATTGTAAGGAAAACAAACTTAAATGGCAACTATCACTCCACGGTCACCGTTAAACTATGATCTAGTTTATGACCCTTGCTGGTATCTTGAGGAATATTAACACATTCCTGACTTCTGATAAACCAGAGAAGTTTGTCCCTCTGTGCTCGAGTTAGAAAACCATTTCTTATCATCTAAATGAAAGCTAACCTCTAAGTTAGGGAACATGTGATTCATCTGGTCCCTCACAGACCTTTTACTAAATCATCAAGGAACTGAAAAATCACCCTGGCATATTCATTCTCTCTAAACTACTCACTCTTGAGGTTGCTTTTAAACTCACACACACAAAGTACTCATGTCTCTATCTGAAATATAAAAGTTATTTAAGGAGAAAATCTTTCATCAAAAGTAGATGACATGGTTTTGATCCTAAATCAGACAGAAGACATGAAAACAATGAGGAATTTCTCCATTCTACAAAGGTTTTCTGAATCCCTACCCAGAAGCAGGGCATTTTGCCAGGGGCTGGTGGGAGGCTGAGGGTCCCAGGGGCTAACACACTATGGGACTGAAAGTAGCAGGTCAGTAGCAGAAGCGAGGAAAGACATTCTCTTTCACCTTCAGACACTTGTAACAGCAGCCATGGCAAATCAATATAACCACAGCTCAGGTACAGGATGTGCATGACCAGAAGACAAGGAGGTCCAGCAGAGAGCCACAAAAACAATGTATTCTCCTTGCAAAGCCAAGCAGCTAAGGCAGCCCTCTGAACCAGCAAAACCAAGGTTGCATGAAACATCAAACACACTGTCAGCCTACTATGGAGCAAATGAAACCTTTGTTCTAAAAGCAAGAAAGCATCTCACTTAAAATCAACTGTGAAAGACCTACCACCCCAAACAAGTATCCAGTCACAGACAAAACTAGAAATGATCACCTTCAAAAGGAGTCAACAAGGAGGAAAGCAACTCCATATTTTCTGCAAATCAATCGAAATTATTGGTACCCTTGATTTCATCCATAAATTCACAAATTCAAAGATGGCATTTTAAAATTACAGTTTTCCTTCTTTAAAACATAACAATTCACATCCAATGACTCAGCATTCAAACCTTTTTTTTGTTAAAGGAAGGTGCAGGCAGAAATGAAGGCATAAGTGGGCAGAAAGGCAGGAAGAGAGGAGGAAGCAGCATTTTTATTTTACTTCCATGTAGTTGTTCAAACTGGTTGTTCCCCCCACACCCACCCAGGACTCCAACGCAGGGGTATGTGGCCTGCATCCTTCAGAGGAGATTGCTCCACCAGGGCATGCCTCAATATTCAAACTTAAATCAAGGAAACATCTTTTAATGCGACTGGAAGAGGCAATTTGCCATCATTTTCCTTAACTGCAGCAAGAAATGTGCTCACTTCAGCTTTTACAGCTAAAAGGTAAAGGACTTTTTGAGTTCTTTGCAATTAAGTATTGCAATTTTAATTTTTTCTGGTTTGTTATTCACACTAACTCAATGTTCTATCTGATCAGTATTTTATGAATAAACCAAGACTCAATTTCAGTGTTTTACATAAACTAACTTGGCCAACAATGTAGCTATAATTATTCCAGCTTCATTTCTCCATATTCCATGTAGAATGGACATTGTGCAGAATTTATCCCAAATCCCTATGATTCCAGCAGGAAACTATCTCCTCTTCAACCAGTAACCATACTATTGGTTTACATTCCAGAATCTTCAATCAAAAGCAAAAACAGCAAGTAGGATGGATTCAAAAATCCCTTCTAAAATTATAAAAACTCTACATTTTCCAAAACTAGAAACGCGTCTATTTTTTTAATTATAATGCTGTACATTTGATACCTCTGTTTAAAGTAATGTATTTCCTTCAAAATTTAAAATAAAAACTCTAAAACATCATAAATAAATGTGTTACAGCTTCAAAGTTAAGATCAGAAAGGCCTGGACCCAAGACTTCATACGTAAGTGCCGGGGCAGAGTCATGGTGGTGTAGAGAGACATCGACGACAATTTTTCTGCAGTGGTATGTGTCGTGCATGGTGCTAGATGGTTTATAGAAGGTCTCACCGCATTCTTTCAAAACCCTGAGAGGTAAGTACTATGTTATAATAAGAAAGCTGGGCTTGCAGAGGCTAAATGATCTCTGCTAATAGGAGGCAGAACTAAGAGTTGAACCCCAATCTGGCTAACACCCAATAATCACACTATGATGCACCAGTAATTACGGTGGTTGTCCAATAAACATTCCACAAAGCCTGTATCTGTGTGCTCTTACCCCATAATTGTAGATTCTACATCCTAATTTATGTGGCTTAGGCCAACCTAATATGCCTTTTTGCATTAAATAAAAAAGACCAAATGACACCGAGAGGGAAGATGAGAAATATTCCGGAAATCAGGGGGATGCCAAAATAGGTGTTAGGCAAAATTATTCAAAATAGGCAAAATGATCCTGAGTTAATTCACAAAATTATAACCAACAAAGGAAATAAACTTTCAGTAAAAAGAATCAACTGTATCTAGTTGTTTACAATTTCTGAGGTTTGATATCCTTTGTAACTATTAGCACCATGTTTATTCATTCTCATCCATACATTTCACTGTGTAAAAAAAACAAACAGAATTTTGGAGATCTATCAGTTACATCACTGTGATGCAATTACCCTACCCCTTTAAAGAATTAAAGCTTTCCATTAATAATTATTAGTCCTTGGAAAAAAAATATATCATTCAAAAATTCAAAACTCTGGAACACACATCAGACTCATTGTTTCCTTTCCGCTCTTTAGAAAACAATGAAGGAGGTACAGAGCAAGCAGATACTTGAGTGTCATTTGAGAGGCACCAACAAGGTCCCCCATTCTCAGAAACCTTTTAATCGGCACCCCCATTTAACATGCAACATTCTGAGTCTTTCCTTGGCCAAGAGGATCATTTTCAGAAGGCTCTTGTCCAGATATAAATTCCTTTGGGATATTCAGAGTAATCAGCACTCATTTTTGTTGAAATCCTATTATGTGCTAGGCATGTTTAATGTATTAAATCTAGTCTTCATAGCAATCCTATCGGGGAGCTAATTTCTCCTTTTCCAGCAGAGAAATCGACAAAGATAAAAAAGACTTGTAGATTTTAACTGAGTCGGGGAAATGCACAGAACTCACTAAACCCAGTCTCCCCTCTTCTAACACCTTCGGTTTGTTCTTCCACATGTCAAGCGAGTTCCTTCCTTCAGACCTTTGCCTGAGTTGTTTCCTCTGCCAGGGATGCTCTTTCTCTAATCTTCACAAGGATGGTTGTCCCACAGGTCTCAGCCGAAAGCCAGCCTCTGTGAGGCATTCTCTGTCCACACTCGGTCAAGCAGTCACCTAATTGCACTCTATCACATCACCCTGTTCTATCAACTTAGCACCTCGCCACCACTTGTTATTTTCTTAATCACTTGTTGGCTTGTTTATTATCCATCTCTCCACACAGGGTGGAAACTCTGAGGGCCAAGACTCTGGATGATGTGCTCTCTGGCCTACTTACCTGTAACTCTGAGAACAGAGTCAGACACACAGCAGGTGCTCAATAAATTTCTATGAAGGACTCAATGGCTTTCCTGCTGCCTCTGCCAAACACTGAGGTGGAGTCAGGAAGAATCTTGGACCACAGTCCAGGGAGCCAGATTCTCGCCTCACCTCTAACTAACCAGGAGCTGCGCTCTAGATAACATCCATTTAGCGCAGTTTCCTCCAACATCAGGTTGTTTTCCAGTGGGTACAGGAGGTGAGCTAGACCTCAAAAAAAGTTCAGAAAATCTTGTTAGGTCTCAGGGACCCAGGTTATAGGAGAGCAAGGGTCAAAGGGCAAGCGAACAGAAAGCATCACTGATTTCATCATTTTATCTTGGCCCAACACCAAAGGTTCACTGTGAGGCTCAGCACCGCTCAGAGACAGGGCAAATGTTTTAAGTGTGCAGATATATCCTATCTCCTTTTTACAGGAGAAAAGTTTTTATTAACAAAAGATACTAAGCCAAGGTCACTCAAAGTGTTCTAGTTTTGTGGGCTTTTTTTTTTTTTAACTTTTCTTCTATGCAAGCCTCAAAGAAACCCCCTCTAAAAGAGAGGCTTTTGAAAATACCTAAATAACACAACCAAATAGGTCCTAAAATAGGTCATCTAGTATATTTCACCAACAACCACAAGTAAGAGAATACAGCTTTTTTTAAGATTCTCTTTTTCTCTAAAATGTACAGCTGCTCTTTTCTACGAGTTAACTGTCTCAAATAATTAGATGAAGTAAAAAGGTTCTCAAATACAGGGGGGAAATATTCAAAGCATGCCCTGGGAATTAGGAATTAATAAAAAGTCTTATTTTTAACATCTTTCAACTGGGGTTTCTTAACCTGAGGCTTTATGTTCACAGCCAGGTTTCAGAGGATCACTAATCTGGTGACGATGTTCCCAGAATACTGTCAATAGGTACAGACGTGATTTGTCTAGAAAGGCAGTCCACAGCTTACTGATGCAGCAACACTGAGTCCAGAGCTGAAAACCATTTTAGAAGTGCTAGTACTGCTGCAAATCTGTTCTCTACGCCTCTGTGCAGAAATGGAACAATAATAATATATAATAAAGCACATGTAATAAGGTCACCACTCACAAAGTAATAAATGCATCCTGCTTAGAGAATTATGCCAATATATTTATGACTTTTGTCATAATTTCAGAGTCTAGGACAAATCTGAATATCAGCACAACACAGGCTTTTTCAGAAAGGAGAGAACTTTTATTGTCCAATGGAACCAATAATAACTGGAGCCATGTAACTCTGAGGCTGGAGGGGCCACAGAGCTCGCCCTGCTGAAGTCACAGAAAACCAAAACCTGTGTGTGGTCAGAGGCACAAGATCATACTTAAGTGCTACTAGAGAGAAGTCAAGACAGAACGATGCAAGCACAGGAATAATAAGCCTTAGAAATGAAAATTCAGTTTCGTGGTTTTGGTGTAAGTACTTGGAGAATGGTGGCCAGGTCTCCAACATGCTTACACTGGCCCTATAGGAACTGTTTTATTCCTGTAATTATGAGGGGCTCATGGTGGCCATGGTTCTATTCTTTGGAAAATGTCTTAACTTTTACCACAAGCACAAATTAAAATATTTAGTTACCTTTTAAGCATTTCTCTACCTGTAAGGTCAAAGGTGGGCAAAGGCAAAACTTACGCAAAATCAAAGGAACATTCCAAAAAGTTGCACATATAAAACCACTGCTGTTGCATCTTTATAAAATGGTCTTTCTATAAAAAAAAAAAAAATCCTCTGTGCTTTGACAGTCACTGCTGTAACCCACTGGTGCAAAAGAAGCACACTAACATAATAATCCTGATCAATCTCTCTGTACAGTACCATGATTCTCCACAAACATTTCCCATCTCATAAAATTCTCCAATATAGCACTTAAACACTGTGATAACCAATACCCTTGGGCTCATTCCTCCATCTAATTAAAATGTCTACCCTGCAAGTGATTTATAGTATTTGTCATCAGCTAGGGTGGATATGCAGACTGGTGGCTACAAACACTTTGGGATGACAAAGCATTCATTATCAAGCTAGTGAGAATGGCTTCTGGCAAAAGCTCAGTGGGATTCTCAGTTTCTCTGACAGAAGGTAACAGGGACATAACTTACCACTCTGCCATACAACAAGGGGCCCATTAGCGTAAATCAAGAAATACAACTGCATGGCTTGAAATGAGAATCTGCTGTAATTCCCTAAGACTGATTCTAAGCCAAGGAACTAACATCAACATCCCTACCAATGCTATAAAAGCCACTAAGACATGAGTTAAATCCTCTCCAAGCCTGAGTAATTTAGATTTGGACCAATTTAATTCTTAAGAGTTACTAACTTTGAGAAGATATAATTCATTTTGACTGCTTAAAACCAAACGCATTATTCCCAAAGGGAAGAAGTGATGTAATCACATAACAGGGAGCAAAGGCTTTAGAGATGAAAGAGTCCTTAGAGATATTCTAGGGCAACCACCTCATGACAGAAACCAGGGAACAGAGATCCTGATATATAGAGGCCTACCTGGGATCACAGCTGATAGGGAGATAAAGCCACCTGACCTGCCCTCCTGCTCCCGTGGTAGTCCAGCACTTATGTATTGCTGAAAATTCTATCATGAGATGTAAAGAGAATTTGTTTAAACTGGACAGCCAATACAATATTAATTTGCAGCTAAAATAAGCCCTCCATTTACTTACTAAGAATATTTACTGTCAGCTTTCTTTGAAATGAAATAAATGTATATAAATATCTAAATAAACATCAAATTTAATATATTCATAAATTAATACATATCTAAGTTTAAGTTTATCTATGTGTATGCATATGTGTGTGTGTTTAGCTATTAAATATCTGGTTGGTTGTCACACATCATACAAACTAGGGTTAAGCAATGATGCTTTGGCAGAAGCTTTGATTCCCGCATTCTGATGACATAAGTTTGATCGATAGTAGATGTCAGGAACACAAAAACCTCCTAGAACCAAGCAGGCCAGTAGCTGGAATCAAGAGGGCTGGTTTGGTAACAGGGAATGGTGGAGTCTATGGCACCCTGGAGCATCACGGAACGAAAGGCCTTCTGATTCATTGTGAAAAACATCTCTGCCACGTGAATTCTCTGCAGGATGTCCATGAGCCTTTGAGTTATCAAGTTTCATGCTTTTGTTCTGAATTAGATGACCCTCCTGCTTCCATCTCTCTGATTTCTTACAATCTATACAAAGCTTAAGGTACTGTTGGCTCAAAAAGGGTGTCGCTGTTTTTTGCCCGTGGGAGTCAAATGTTATTTCAAGTGAACTGCTCACTGGCATCATCACTGAGCCCCCTTCCAAACTTCTCAAAGACTAATATTTCTACAAGTCAGGAACAATGACCCTTCACAATGGATCTCTGATGTTTCTCTGGGAAAAAAACAAAAGCAAAAACATGATCGGTTCAGAAGTTCCTTTTCTTCTTTTTATGAGGAGTGACTTTTTTCACAGTTATTTAACTAAAGTAGGCCTGTGGCTCTCGACCTTCAGGAATTGAAAATCAGCTGTTTTCCGTCCAGGAAAATGCTCTGGTCTGCCCAAACCAGGTGCTCATCAGCATCTTAATACCTCTGTTCCATAATTTCCTGGTTGTTGTTTCCTCCCACCCCCCGTTTCTCTCCCCGCTGGAATTATAAGGTCTATGAAGGAAAGTGCCATGTCTTGTCACTTGCTTCTCCAGGGTAGAGGACAGTGCCCAATACGCCATGATAGATGCATGTTCATGTAGGGCTGGACATTTCATATAGAAACAGGTTAGAGTCCAAGTAGCTACAATGGGGACAGAGAGTAAATCTTATTCACTGACAGTACACACGCTTCCATGAGAGCCCAACCCATCCATACATCCAATCCTGTAGGGTGGAGGCGAGGGTAAGCAGTAGAGCTCTCAGAATACTGAGGGGACACTCAGGAGGAGGACCAAACACAGATTTGGTGTGATGGAAATTTTTCTGGGGACGTGATTCTGCCCTGAGACCTGAAGCATGGGTGAAACTAACAAGCTAGCCGTGAGGAACTGAAAGGTACTCACTGTGACTGGACTAAAGTGTGGGCCGGGGAGGTGGGCAATACGACTCAAAAGGAAATTCCCAGTCATGAAGAATATTCTCTATCATTTTAAAGATCTGTGCTTTCAGAGCAGTAAGGGGCCAGCCACTAGAGGGTTTCAGATAAAGGTATGACTATTATCTTGGCAACTGAAAAAGATCATTTTGGATATAGCAATGAGGATAGGAGAAAAGTGGTCAGGTACTAGGTTTTCACGCAAGCTTCATTTTTATCATATTCTAATAAAATTGAATCAAACACACAAGAAGTATCTAGTTAAATGTCTTATAAAATGTAAAAGAGGCTACAGAAAGTTCAAGGTATCCCTCTTATTCTAAGTAAATGTTACCCAGCTCATAAAAATGCACTGCACTTTTACTGTCACTAGTCACCATTCTAGACACTTGCTCTGTCTACCAATACTGAGTTGATAAGACAATGTAATTCTAGCTCTACACACCAACCTCCTTAGCTTTCCAAGGCACTGAAGCACAGCCTTCAAAAGCTGATTTCTTGTTTCTATCTGAATGTTAATTTGTTGGCTCACAAATCCGTAGAAAGAAGTTGCAACCTGTTACAGGTTAAGAAGAATCAGTCTTTTCAAATGAAGGAAAAACAAGCAATTTTCCATACAGTTTTCAATCCACTGCCAGTCAGGGCACAGACTCTAGCCCAGTCTTTCCAGCACATAGTGGTATGTCATTTATTGATGTAAAGAGGGACACGGTATCAACTATAATAATTGGTCACTCCTTGATTTTTTTTTTCATGAGTCTCTTCTAGAAAGATGAATCAATCATATAAACAAAGATGTTCCCAAAGTATTTACACTTGATCTGGCCCAACATTGTATAAAAATGCATTCTTTGAAACTGAGGTTACCAATAGGGAGTGGGACGGGTGGGGGCAAATGGTGGCAGAGTCCACTGGGCAGTGGAGAAGAACGCTTGGTGACTTAGTGGAGGGCAAGGTGTGTTGACGTATCTAAGAAATGGGGAAACTATACATAGGAAATTTTAATGTGTATATTACAATAAAATAAAATTAAAATAAAAAGGAAAAAATGCATTCTTTGAACAATTATTTAGTGCCAAATATGTACCAGAAACTACAAGGTGTTGCGATTAGGACAATAAATAACAGGTGGGGGCCCTGCTCTGAAGGTGTCAACACTCCGGAGGAGAAAGGTACAATAAGAAAGTAAACAAAGCTATCTCAGAGAGTAATGAGTGGGATGAAGGGTGACAAGATAATAATGTCTTCAGGAAAATGCTCTCTGGGAGGAACATCTGAATCGCAACTTGGATGCAAAGCAGCCGCTCTACAGAAATAAAATTATTACGGTGAAACTGAAAACATAGTATACCCAACAATTCATGTACAGTGGAATAAACCTCCCTGGAGGTGCTTAAATGTGTGTTTCCCATAAACACTAAATTAACAATCAGTGTGAGAGATGCCTCACCAATTGACTCAGGAAAAAATAATCATGAGAATAAATAACCACACTACAAGGTACAAAAGAGAATGAACTGCTAGATAATTAATCTGGAAGAATTTTGATGCTGTAAGTTCATGAACCTGGATGCAGAAGTCAAGGGGAAAGATAATCAGCACTAGCCCGGCAGTAACCTGGCAGCTTCACCTGACAGGGCTACTATTAAACAGGTAAGTCTCTGAGAAGCTGAGAGAAAGCCGCCCTCAGCCTGCAGGGAACAGAATGTCTTCAGGAGGGTGGAACCAGGAAAAGCCTGGGATCCCGCCAGGCAGGTCCTTCCTTCCTGAGGGGATGCCAAGGTCTTTCCATGACGCAGCCTCCAGCTAATCCTGCCTCCCCTCCTGTCTCTATGTTCTGCATTAAGCATTAGATGCTGGTCTCTATTTGGAAAACCAGCAAAGCAAGAGCAAACACACGAAAGGAGGAAAATAAGGGGTTTTTTTCCTTAGGTATATCTTTGGCTTTCAGAAGTCTAGGAATTACACGAAACATGCAAGTTCTAGAAGAAGCAGAAAAAATGATAATTTAGAGAATGAGAAAATAACCAAAAATTAGAAACTATATTTAATGAATTCGTTTTGTTTTTCCATGCTCCCTACTTGATAAATATCGACTGCACTGAGAACCAGGGAGCTTCAAAGAAAGTCTTCGCTCAAACCTTATTCAGTCCCTTGTTTAGCTGTTCAGTACATCAGGGATCATAAATCTTCACTGTTTTTTCCCCACAGCTTTACTGAGGTATAAATGCCATATGTTAACATACACACACATACTTCAAAGTGAACTACTTGATACGCTCGGATAGAAGTAGATAACTGTGAAGCCACTGCCACATTAATATAATGTATTTATTCACCTCCCTCAAGAGTTTCCTGTGTCTTTTTCATCTTCCCTCCCTCCATCCCCCACCCTATTCCCAGGCAACAACTGCTCTGCTTCCTGTCACTACAGACTAGTTTTCTTTTTCTAGAATGTTGCATAAATAGAATTATATAGTATGTACTCTTTTGTCTGGCTTCTTTCACTCAGTATAAATTATTCTGAGGTTCATTCATATTGTTACCTGTATCAATAGTTCATCAAGTTTTACTGCTGAGTACTCTGCCATTGTATGAACATACAGTTTGTTAGGCATTCACCTGTTGACTGACATGTTAGTCATTTCCAGTTTGGGTACTACCATAAATAAAGTATCTATAAGTATTCATGTACAAATTTTGGTACAAATGGCTTAAAATTTCTTTTGGAAAATACTTAAGACTAATAAAGAAAGAGGGAACAGGTGACCGCAAAAAGGCATTAGAACTCTGGTGTTGGGTATGGTAAGAAACTCAGACTGAGGTGTGATTTCAGTATCCTAAAATGTATATAGCAATACAAACAAAAGAAATATTATGTTAAAAAGACAAATACATATGGACCAACAAATACATGAGCTAATGTTTATTAGTGAATGCAATTTAAAACAATGATTTAGTGGATAAAAAATATTTAATTGTGGCTAGGTTGAGCATGCCCTTTGGCCTAGCGGTCCAGCATACCTAGGAAGCAGTGCCACATGCAACCCAAGGTCCCAGGTTCAAGACTTGGGGTCAGGGATTGCCGGGAGACAACCAATGTGAACAACTAAATACAATAAAGTGCTTCTCCCTCCTCTCTCTTCCTGCCTGCTGGCCTTCATTTTTGCCTGTACCTTTCTTTTTTTTTTAAAAAAAAAAAAAAAAAGAATAGCTAGGTCCTATGGTCAAACTGTTTCCCAACGTGTCTGTCCATTTCATATTCCAAAGTAGTCAAGAGTTCGTTTCTCCACTTCCTCACCAATACTTGGTATGGTTAGTCTTTCTAATTTTAGCCTTTCCAGTGAGTTTGGTTTTAATGTGCATTTCCTTGATGACTAATGAATTTGAGTTTTAATATGTCATGTGCCTGCTCAAATCTTTGTCCCATTTTTAAATTTAGTATTTTTCTCATTGAGTTGTAAGAGTTACTTTACATATTCTTATTACAAGTACTTCACTTAATTTACATGTTTCAAATATTTTCTTGTGATTTCATTTTCTCAAGTGTCTTGTGAAAATCAATAACTTAAATTTGATAAAGACCAATTTACTGATTTTCTTAATAGTTGGTATTTTTTGTATCCTATATAAAAAAAATTTTCTCTACCTAATATCACTAAGATTTGCTTCTAAGATTTCCTATAGAAATTTTACACTTAAAACTCATACATTGAGGTCTATGATTGATTTTTACCTAATTTTTGTATATGGTGTAGGGTAAGGGTCCAGGTTCATATTTCTGTAGATGGCTGTCCCATTGCTCAAGCACCACTTGTGTGAAAGATTATTGGTGTGCCCTGGTGACTCAGGTGTTAAGCCAGTCCCTAGGGCACAGTACATGCATAGCCTTAGGACCTGGGTTCACTGGTCCTTGGGGAAACCAATAAATAAAACGCTTTTTCCTCCTCTCTCCCTTCCTACCTGTGCCTACCTTCCTTAAAAAAAAAAAAAAAAAAAAAAAAAATTAACATTTCCCATACACACTGAATTGCCTTGGCATCTTTATTAAAAAAATAAAAATAACCAACTGTTCACATACATGTGAATCGATTTCTAGATTCTCTTCTAATCCACTGATCTATATGATTCTCTCCACTCCAATACCACATTATTTTATAAGTGTGAATCTTCCAACTTGTTCTTAAAAATTATTCTTCGGTGAGTCTAGTTCCTTTGTATGTTTGTATAATTTTAGAATAAGCCTATCAATTTCTACAACAAAGTTTGCTGAGATTTTGACAAAAATTACATTAAACTTACTAAGTAATACGGGAGAATTGAGGTCTTAACAATACTGAACCATTTCATTCATGAATACAGTATATCTCCCCACTTACTTAGATCTTTATTTTTAAAGGAAAGGTGCAAGCAGGAATGAAGGCAAGCTGGTAGGCAGGCAGAAAGAGAAGAAGTATTTTAGTTAGTTGTCATCTTGTTCTTGCCTGACCCCAGGGACTGAGTTCTTGAGATGTATGTGGACTGTACCCAGTCAAGAGCAGAGGATATAAACACTACTCCATCAGGGGAGTGCCTATTTTATTTATTTCATTAAAGAAAAGGTGTAGGCAGGAATGAAGGTGAGTAGGCAAGCAGGCAGGAAGAGAGAGGAGGAAGACTAATTTTATTTTAGCTGTTCATTTTGGTTGTTCCCTCTGCTCCAGGTCATGAACCTGGGTCCTTGGGATATAGGTGAAGTGTGCCAATTGGAGGCAGTGGACGTATCCACTAGACCACCAGGGCAAGCCAATTTAGATCTTTATTTCAGCAACGTCAAGTCATTTTCAATGAACAAGTCTTGCATATCTTTTATCGATTTTATCCAATTTCATTTCTGATGCACTTATAAGTGGTAATTTTTTATTTCAGTTTTCGATTTTCCACTACCACTATATAGAAATACAACTGATTTTTTTTATATTGGTTTGGGTCCTCATTTGTGGCCATTTTGGATGTAGATGCCTTTAATTTTCTATAGATAATCATTTATCTACAAAGAAAGACGGTTTTACCTCTTCTTTTGTAAGCTGTGCACATTTTATTTAATTGCCTACTGCCCTGACTGAGATCCCCAACACAACAGTGAACAGATGTATTAAGAGTAGCTATCCTTGTCACTGCTGATCTAAGGAGATACCACTTGTTCTTTGACCCTTAAGAGGTTACCTGCAGGCTTTTCAGAGATGTTCTTCCTTGGGTTAAAGAAGTTCCCTTCTATAACTAATTTTTTCTTTAAAGGAAAAGTGTAGATGGAATGAAGGTGAGCAGGGAGCAGGAAGAGAGAGAAGGAAGCAGCCCTTTAATTTTATTTGATCTTCTTAGTTGATCCCACCAGTCCTGGGACACAAACCTAGGATCTTGGGATGTATACTGCACCCAACCTCTCTACTCCACCAGGGTGTACCATCTATTACTGATGTGCTGAGAGTGAATGGATATTAAATTTTGTCAAATACTTTTTCTATATGGAGATAATCATATGAGTATTATTTTTCTTCTATTAATAGGAAGAACTGTACAGACTGGATTTTAAATGTTCAATCAACCTTGCAGTCCTGGTTGTAAGTACCATTTGGTCATATGTATTATTCATTTGCTATGTGTTGTTGGGATTTGATTTGCTAAATTTAATAAAATTTTATATCTGTTAACCAGGGGCATTGGTCTGTAATTTTTGTTTTTGTAATATTTTCATTAGGCTTTGACTATAAGAGTAATATTGGCATCACGGAATGAGTCGGGATGTGTTACCTTTTTTTTTTCTTTGGAAGCATTTTATTTTTATTTAGTTGTTCACACTGATTGTCTCCCACCAGACCTGGGACTCGAACCCAGGGGTATGTGGCCTGTACTCCTTCAGAGGAGACTGATCCAACTGCTACTCCACCAGGACATAGTTTTTTCTTCCATGTTATGAAATAGTTTGTATAGTTGGCAATATTCCTCCCTTAAGTACATGATCGAAACCATCTAGAACATTGGGTTTGCACTGTGGAAAGTTTGAAACTACAAATTCAATAGCTTTAGAACATAAAGATATTCAGGTTATTTGAGCTAGTGTTGATCATTTTAACTTTGAAGAAATTGTTCTTTTCATCTTAATTGTGCTACTTACTGGCACAAAAATTGTTCATGATATTCTCGTTACTTTTTTAATGTCTATAGGATCTGTTACGATGTTCTCATTCCTAATATTGCTTTTTTTTAAAAGGGAGGGAGAGGAGGAAGAAGCAAAAGCAGCATCTCTATTTTCAGTTTTTCACTTCAGCCCCAGTTTGTAAATCTGGGTCCTTTGGCCTTACATGGCCTACATGTCATCAACCCAGCCACCTGAGCCACCGGGCACATACCTAATATTGGTAATTTCAGTGCTTTTGTGTCTTTTTTCCCTGACTTGAAGTTTAACAATTTTATTCACTTTTTTTCAAAGAACCAGCTTTTCACTTCACTGATTTTCTCTACTGTTGGTTTTCTACATCACAGATTTCTATCTTTACAATTTCCATTTTCTGCTAACATTGGATTCAATTTGCTCTTCTAGTTTCAGATGGAAACTTTGGTCTTTGAGATGTCTTCCAGTTTAAGTGTTTCAGTGAATATGTGCTGATCTGCTTAGGAACTTCTTTAGCTATATCCCACCAACTCCTCCTTGGGTTTTATGTAGAGTAAATAATATATGTACAGTCAGGAAACAAGTATTTAAGTATCAATCCATGTCAAGGACTGTCTTAGAGCACATAAAAGAGGCATATCTTGGCATAATAGAAATTCCGGCTTTGGATTATATAAAATATAAAGTATAATTAATTCAGACAATTATAGACAGAAATTGAATTTACATTTAAATCTCTTCATCTAGTGGGACAATAAACAACTCTCCACTCCTCTACCTGGTCAGGGAACCTGGAACTTCCTACACTCAGGCTGGCTTCTTTCAGCCCTGGTCTCTTGGTCTTTATTTAGGCCACAGGTTTTCAACCTTGCCTGCACATGGAAATCACCTGAAAAGCCTAAATACTCGAGCTTAGGTCCCAGAGCCAGAGATTTCTTGTCCTAGAGTCTCTAAAAGAGGATTTTATTTTTTTTTACGCTCCTTGGGTGATTAAAATATGCAGGCTAGGGGTAAGATGGGCCAGCTCAGGACTTTTCTAAGAAGACATACTTCTGATGGACATTAGCCTGTCTGCATTGCCACACATCAGAAGCTAGTTCTTCTGGGGCTTTACCTAACTGAACTCATAATCAGACACTAATTTAACAAGTCCTTTCAAATTCTTAGGCTCACTTCTATTTACTACCCAGAAATTCACAGGATAAAATGTCAATCCCCAACCGTATTTTAGCCATTTCTCTTCAGTCCACTTCTAATTCCACAAAGTAAATTCAGCTGAAGGGAAATTAACTCGATATAACTTGAGATGCTCAGTCATTATGATTTTTCATTTATTTTTTTGAAAGCTAACACAAGCTACCCATACTTTAGACACTATCTTAAAAATATTACTTTGTCAAAGTATGAAATACCCAAATAAATCTTCGTTATTATCTCACTCCACCACATGTTAATTTCAAACAGGTTTGCAATACTGATTCACACTCAGGGTTCAAAACTGAATCCTTCAGAACTTAAACCATTACACTCCTCAGCGTCTTCAAACAGCTTACTGTTTGGCCAAACTAGAGCACTTCGTAATAATTATTTCAACATTTAAACGCAGGAAAGATAACACTTGCATCACAAAGACAACATGAGGATTAAGGAGAAAAGTACTTTAGCACTGTGCAGAGTGCTCTAGAAATTTTAATTTATTTACAGAAGAACCTTGCCTCATGGGAACTATGTGAAAAGCTGTGGCATGTGGGCAGTTGCCGGTAATTACTTGTCAAAACGCAGAAACACCAGCAGGTGAACGGAGGTGTGGGGGTGGAGGGAGGGGGGTCTCACTGAGGAGCTTTTGCATTTCTCAGACCAGTGCAGCAGAAAGGCATACTGTAGTAGTCAACACCTCTCTGCTGAGACAGAACTAAAGACTTGAAAACAGATGTAAACCTCATCTTCTTGGGAAGCTGCTAAATCATAAAACTTCACGAAGGCGCTCCCGATCCGTGCCAGTTTGTAAGTTAACGTACCTCTGGGAAGTAATGGGTGTGCATGCCGAAACACGTGTGCACGTCTGAGCGGCTGAACCAACATGTATCCATAAACATTATGAATAATACTGGCGAGAATGTATGGCTTTCTCCTAAGAAGAGCTTTAAGCACTTTCTCCCCAAATCAAGTCACTTTAGTGTCATATCTTCCTTGCCTTTCCCGCGCGTTCCTCTCGTGCTGAGAATTGGGGCACTTTACTCAAAGCCTGGGAGCTAAGTTCCCGTTAGCACAAGCTTCTATCCCAAAAGGGGACAGTGTCCAGGCGGGTTTCCTAGAGCACACCTGCGCCCTCGCACGCCCACCGCGGTCGCGTCACCGCTATCGTGGCCACCTGTGCGACGACCAGTCTGTAGGCAATTGCCTCCGCCACCGAGCTCGGGAAGATACGAGGAAAGCGGGTCCCAAGCGAGTTTTGAACAATGCAGAGGGAAGAGGAGGTCGAGAGGACAAAGAGGAGGATCCCAGCTACTCACCCAGCCCTCGAAGGTGTCGGAGGCGCCCGCCGTGCGCAGCAGCTCCTGGAATTGCAGGGTGCAGTTCGCCACGAAGTGGTCGTAGCCCAGAGGTGTCTCGTGGAAGACGGCCAGCTCTAGGTGGCCGCCGTCGGTGACGTTGGCGCAAAACTCCTCGTTGTACGTGGGTTTGTTGGTCTTCTGCTTGGTGCTGGTCTGGCCCACGCGCACCTGGTCCACGCTCACGGTCAGATAGGGGTCCAGCAGCTGGTGGCCCTTCTTGAAGAGCGAGTGGCGCAAGGACCAGCGGGTGGGCTGCAGCCCCACCGCCTCGCCGATGCGGACCCTCAAGTAGCCATTGAACTTCATGGTGCCGGACGACATGCCGGCGCCGCTGCCCGCGCCCGGGGACGCCGCGCCGGTTCGCAGCGGGGGAGCCCGGAGTCCCGGCTCAGGCCAGCCCTCGCGGCAGCCTGAGGAGTGGAGGCAGCTCCTGGGAAAAGCAGCGCCCAAGCCCCCCGCGGCCAGCCATTCTGCCTCCTCCGCGAAATCTCCTCCCCGCCTTCCCCCCTCCCTCCCTCGCGAGGTGGAAAGGAGGGGAGCCCCGCAGCGAGCCCCCGGCGGGCCGGGGGAGCCCGACCGTCCCTCTGGAGCGCGAGCCGCTTCCCGGGGGCTCGCACAGGACTCGCCCCTTTCCCAGAGCCGGGAAGCTCCTCTCCCCGGAGAGCCGGAGCGACCCGTCCGGTGAGCTCCAGCCCAGAGCGTCTCTTCCCCGCCTCCTCCTGCCTCTTCTGCAGCCCCCGCCCCCGCGGGCCTGCGCTCTGCCCCCCGCGGCGAGCTGCGAACCAGGAAGCGGCTGCCGCGGCAAACCCGGCTGCCGCCTCGCGCCTCCGCGCTTCAAGTTCGCTGAAACCCGGAGCCCGCTCCCAGCCTCCCGAACCAGGGGGCGTGGCGCGCCGCCCGCAGCTCAGCGCGGCAGGCGGTCAGTAGTGGGACACGCCCAGCCCCGGAGCCCAGCGCGCGCTGCCAGCCGCGCGGGGTCTGGCGGTGCGCTCGGGCGCCGGGCTAGCCCAGGTGCAGGCCTAAAAGGGAAGGGCACGTGGCCCAGCGAACACCTGAGGCTTGGGAACGAGGCCCCCGGAAGGCTGGAAGGAAAGGAGGAGGAGGAGCAGGGAAGCACTGCTGGGAGGAGTCATTCGCACCGTCCCTCCCAACACCGGAGGCAGGCTGGCGACCCTGCCAGGCCTTCTAGGAGGATCTTTTTTCTAATCTTCACAGGGATGGCTCATCCCGGGTTCAGCTTGGGCCCATCCTGTTTGTGCGCCTTTCCTGCCGAGAGTAATTACACAGTTGTCGTGTGTTTGTGTGTGATTTTAAATAGGGCGGTAGTAATGATGGAAATCCTGCCCCCTCCTTCCTCGGAGAGGTGTGCCTTGCACAAAGAGCAGGAAAGGTCGGTTCTGAAGACCGAGGTGGCTGAGACATAATAAGTCTCTTCCTCTCTTGAGTAGTTCCTGGTCCACCCTGGCCTGCATGACAAGGGCAGTAGATGATACACACACAGTCCCTGACACACGTGCGCTGAAGAAATCGCCTCTTCTAGGAACACTCAGGGTTGTTGCTGAATATACCAGCAAGAGTTGGCAGGCTTCTGGTTCTTCCCACTCTTGGCTTCTGCAGTCTTTATCCGTGGCAGAACCTTTCTGTCTGCTCTGCTGTACTGCCAATCAGCTCCCTGAGGGCCAGCCACAACCAATTTGTTTCTCATTAGGCCTAGGACATTCTTAAGGAACTTAACTGCATATGTCTGGCTATCCTGGTTCTCTTCTAGCTCCTTCCACCCAGTGCCTTGCTGAGGGTTCTCACTGAGCAGTTTCTCAAGAATGTCACAGGAGTGAATGGAGGCTTAACAAAGAATGAAAACAAATAAGAACTGAACTATGGGCCAGTCCTGGAGGGCTTGTCCTAAAAATCACCAAAAATTACTTATGAAAGCAAGGATGCAGCATATCTCCCTAATGATAGCTTTAGGCAGGGCTTGTAAAGCAAGCTCTCAAACATGCAGAGAGCCTATGCTGATCCTAATGCTCCAGGGCAAGTGGTCAAATGGACCATTTGGATCAATTCTGTCACCCTGTCCTCCAGAGAGTAGGATTCTAGCTATTGGGCTTTGGCACAAGACAGTCCCCAAATGGTGGGCAATTACACAGTTCCCTGGAGTTGGGATGTGAGGGGCTCCAGACACTCCCATCTTTGCCCTCATAGTCAGCGCCAGGCACAGGTGGACAGTCAGAATAGATGTGGTGCTGCCCTCCTGGGGCTTACAGTCCCAATGGGAGAAGAAACAACAAATAGATCAAACATGAGAGCAGCACACAGGGAAACCCCCAAGGTCAGGGAACGGTGGAAAGGGTGTTCAGAGATGGGCATCTGAAGAAATACACACAAGGATTCATTTATTCAGGGTTCCTGAAAAAAGGGATGATTTGACCTGTTTGGAGAACAGAGAGGATTTCCTTTAACTGGAGCTGAGAAAGGGGAGGGAAAGCAGCTGAAATGAGTCATGAAAGAAGGTCGGGGTCCAATACTGACCAGACAGGAAGGTGATGGAAAGTCTTTGGACATTCCCTATGGGAATGAAAACTTTAAGTAGGGCCATGGCAAGATGAGATCTGTATTTTAAAATCTGTCTCAGTGACAAAGAATGATCCAGAAAAAGCAAGCATGGGTTAGTGGGGAGACCCATTAGGAGACTGTTGCAAAAGTTTAGAGAAGATGGTGACAGGACTCAGGTATGGATGATGGAGATGAAGGCAAGTAGATAGAGATAAGAAGTGTTTGGGAAGTAGAAGAGGCAGGTCTTGATGATGGAATGAGTAGATGTAATGAGGAAGAGGAAAGCATCAAAGATGACTTGCAGGAAGTCAGCTTGAACGACTGTGTTGAGTGGGTATTAGGAAACACTAGAGGAAGAGCAGATTTTTGAAGGAAGATGAAGAGCTCAATTTGAAACATGTCAAGTTTGATATCTCATACATTTAAGTGGAAATCTGAAGTGGGCTATCAGGTATGTGTTGGGAAGCCCAAAGGGGAAGTCTGAGTTAAAGACATAAACAGAGGAGCCATCAGTTTACAGCGAGCAAGTGAAGCTAGAATAGAGGATGTGCTCTGTTACTGAAAACGGTGGGAAGAGAGGGGAATATGAGAAAAGAAGGGGACTAAAAGCCCTTCAGAAACCCCAATATTCATAGATGGAGGAGAGGCAGGCACTGGGAATGGAGAAGCAGCAGACAGGAAAGTGAAAGGCAGGAGAACGTGGTATTGTGAAAACCAGACCAAAAGGTTTCAAGCAGGAAGTAATTGGTCAGCTGGGTCAAAGGATGCTGAGATTACATGAACAAAGCCTAAAGAATGCCCGTGGAGTTGGCTAGCGATAGGTCCTTCCTGATCTTTGACAGCTCCAGTAGGGGGGAAGGCGGGCATAGGGAAGCTCATTTGGAGCAGGTTGAAGTGAAAAGTTAAAGAAGTGGAGAGAGTGAGTGTAGACTCTTTAAAGAGATTTGACTGGAATGGGAAGAGAGTGAGAACTGAGGGGGAGACATGGGATCTCTAGATAGAAGTCTGTTTTAGTACAGTGAACCACACATGAGAGAAGAGAGGTCATGCAGGTGAGCTGCGGGGGCATGCCATGCAGAGCACAGGTGAAGAAGTGGGCCTGAGTTTAAAACAAACAACTGTGTTTGTGGCGTTCACTGGGCCCAAATCACTTGCTTAAAGGCAATTATTCGGAGGGAGAGAATTGAACCCCAAAAACCCCACAGTGGAACACAGATTACCTATCACATCTGACAAACGAGTTTTTCACTCACACTTTTCCTCTCTTCCCGACACCTGATTTTGCTTCCCTCGCTGCGTTCCTCAGTCTCTATCCTTGCAACTAGCTCCCTCCGCAGAACCAGGAGAGAGTCACCAGCAGCCCCAACTTCTCAGATTTCCAGCTTTTAATGACTATAGCAAGGATGTTCTCTACCAGCCTCCTTAAATCAATTTTGGGAGAACTGACTGTCTCCAGCCTATGTTGTGTCATGAGGTAGCTTCTGGACAAGGCACATAGTAGAAGGTCCCTATTGGAAGGGGCTGTCTGTCAATACAAAGCTCACCTGGATAACAACTTTTATCCAGAGCTGGTCCTGAATTTTTTAAGGAATGCAGGGAAACAAGAAGTCCCCTCTCTCTAAACATCCCACCCTGCTCATTGCAGCTTGCATGCAATGCAATATAACAACTTGCATATCTGTACTGACTGCTTTAAAATTTGTTTTATAGCTATTTTTATAGACTAGAGATTTACTTTGGTTGTATTTTTTCCTTATTGCTATTACTGTTTCTTATCTTAACCACACTATAAACTTGGGACTTCTCTATATTCTAGGAACTGATTGCTTGATTGACTGACTTACTGCCATTTTTCTCATTCTCTTTTTTAAGAGGAAGGAAGGAGGCAGGCGGAAAAAGCAGGAAGGAAGAGAGAGGAGGAAGAAGCATTTTATTTCTTCATTTATTTGTTGTCTAGTTTGGTCCTTTCCCCCACCCCCAGGCCACAAATGTCAGATCCTTGGACTATAAGTGAGCTATGCCCCAGGAACTCACTTAACACCTGAGCCACAGCAAGTATCATTTTTTTTTCTCATTTCTTAAGGAATATTTCATACCATCCCCATTCCAATTTAAAATAGAATTAGAGGCGCACCCTGGAAGAGATGGGTCAGTCACCTTTCGCCAGCACAGTTCACAAATATCCCAGTGACCCAGGTTCTCATTCAGAGGTGCAGGGGAACAACCAAAATGAATAAAATAAAGTGCTTCTTCCTCCTTGCTCTTACTGCCTGCCTGCCTCTGCTTGCCTTCATTCCTACCTGCACCTTTACTTAAAAAAAAAATTAGAGAATAACACAGTCAAGTTAAAAACTGCCCCATGTTACCATAAAATGGCACAGTCCTTGGGGGACAATTTGACAGCATCATGAAAAACTTTAAAATAAGAAATCAGTTATTTATCTGAAGGAGTCCAACAATAGTGGGATGGCTAAGTAAATCATAAATAGCAACTCAATGGAATATTACGTAGCTATTAAAATGCTCTACAATAAACAATATAGACAACTCATCGCAAATAACATTCAAAATTAGGGTGAAGAATATAAATATACTAAGAAATACATAAAGTGTATACACCAAAAGAGAAAGTTTGGAATTGCCTACCTGCCTCTGTTCACCCTCATTCCTGCCTGAAACTTTCCTTTGAGAGAGAGAGACAGACAGAGACAGAGACAGAGAGAGAGAGAGAGAGACAGAGACGAGAGAGAGAGAGAGAGAGAGAGAGAGAGAGAGAGAGAGAGAGAGAGAGAGAGAGAGAGAGAGAGAGAGAGAAAGGAAAAGTACCATTGTACACAGAATACAGGGGGTGGTGAAGGTCGAGGGTAGAGTGGCATCAGGGCAGGAGGTAGCACAGCACTGTTCCTTTTCCACGACTAAGTATGCCAAGTGCGTGCAGTGGTATACATAAAACGGTACAAGCAATGTCATAGCCCACAACTATTTGTCGGTATTTCAAAAAGTAGTACTCTTTGAAGTATTTCTTCCAAATACTTTTTCTAGGTAAGATACTTCACAGATAGAGTAACACTTCTCATAAACAATAAAAGAAGAGACAGTTTAGGGGAGTCAAGGAAAATACCAGTTTCCTATCAAAAAGAACACAGTATATTAAGCAGAAAGTGTTCAAAAGCCTAAACGCCAACTTGTGAAGTTTCTGAACAGCAGGATAAAAAGCTCCTCAATGACTTGGAGGAAGAGACAGAGGCACAGTCAGGGGTGGGGTGCAGGATGGGGTCAGAGTAGTGAGTCTTCCCTGAGCCAAAGGGTCCAGACACACCCATCATTTGTCTGTGGAGGAGAGCTTGGAATGAAAGGGAGCAAGGGTAGGGAAGTCTGAAGGGATAAAGTCGGAAAAGCACAGATGGAGTGGTGGGCAGAGCCTCTCGCCCTTCCTCAGGCTTCCTCAAAAGAACGGCTTTAAATTATTTGCCTCAAGAGTCCACTTAAGAAAGACAGATTCCAGGGACTGAGATCAGAGCGGAGGAGCAAGCATAGAAGTAATAGCCCCATAAAAAGCAGTCAAGTTGGTAATACTTTGTACTGACAATTGACTAGATATCGCCTGGTGATTAAGAGCAATGACTCCATAAAACACTTCGGCCATGATTCTCCAACAGGAAAATTGAGTGAGGCTAAACATTTTCTCTGTGAAAAGAGAACACACACAAATATCTTCCATAGCTGTTTTATTTATGTGACCTAATTTACCCAATTGAATCTACCCATATTAGAATATTTTCATTTGAAATCTATTCTACGACCTAAGTGCCTTTCTTAGTGGTGTGGCTCCCTGGAAAATCACACAGGTATTCCATGGAAAAAAATATTCCTGAATGTGCTCAGCCTGAATTAGTTTTGTGGATTAAAAAAAAAAAGACATACCTCATAAAACAATAAAAGAAGAGACTGTTTAGGGGTGTCAAGGTTAATAACTGCATTTAATCACCCCAAATATGTCTTTGTATGCACTTCCATAATAACCATGTAAAGTAGCATGTCATCCAATGAGGCAAAACTATCTTTTCAACTTAAAATAATTTTAAATTCCTTAATTCTGAATGCAGAAATTACTTAGAATTTCTCATTGGCATTTTCAAAAAGCACTAGTGATAGAAGGAAGTAAAGAGGAATTAAAATAGTAACAATTTTCTCAAAATTGAGTATTAGCTAATTAATCATCAGGTTGTTGCTTTTTTCTCATTAGGTTCTGGTACATTAACAAGTCAAGTGGTTATTAACCACAAGGAGCAAAGAGGCTATTCAACTGCATAGCTTATGTAAGAAAACTGAGAACAAAATGCTGATTATTTTGTTCTAATAGCATCATTTTCTCTCACCTTTCCTAGGTTTTCTAGTTCTCATTGATGGCTTTCTCTGGGTCCCTGGGTGATCCACAATCAGTAATTTCATTCTGGTCTTGGGGTGTCATACTAAGACTTTTCATGTCCTCTGGAATTGTCTTTTGGTCATTTGTAAAAGCCTTTACACAATCTTTCAAACAGTTTTATAGTTATAAAACGTAACATGCAAAATGGCTTAATTCAGTCAAGTGATCTTAATGTGAAGATCACTTAGTCTTCTTGACTGTTTTCTCATAGCTGTGTGAGGGTTGTGGAGAAGCAGGAGATCTTCATTTTAAATAGAATATTTTACCAGGATATAGCTGAAACTATTTACTATGCTGACTAGTATAAATTTTCACAATATATTATTAGTGGAAAAGCAAAGCAAAAAACCAGGGACACACCCTGCTGGAGCAGGAGTTAAGTCCACTGCCTCCAGCCGAGTGAGCATAGTCCACATAAATCCCAAGGGCCTGGGTTCACGTCTCCAGACCAGGGTATGGCCAAGATGGACAACTAAAGAAAAATAAAGTGCTTCTTCCTCTCTTTTCCTGCCTGGTCACTTTCCTTCCTGCCTGCACCTTTCCTTAAAAAACAAACAAACAAACAAACAGAAAAACAACAGGCTAATAAATTGTAATTCAGTAGGATTCTATTTGGTGTAACATGTACAGAGTGTATGTGTGTGTGCGTGTGTGCGCGTGTGTGTGTGTAAATTTTGAAGGGTATACCCCTAAATTCAAACGCGGTTATGATTACAGACAGAGTAGAGGTTAAAACCATAAAGCCTTAGAGCTAAACGGCCTTTACCCTAATCCTGTCTCCCATAGCTCAGAACCTCCAGACTCTATCTCCCCTTACCGTGCTGCAGTTTGCTCCTCTGTAAAGTGGGTTACTGTGATTTTTACAGAAGTTATTATTTATAAAGTACTTGGAACAATGCCTGGCACATAATAAGTAACTTTATAAATGTTTATTATTGTGGGTGACTTTTCTTTCATTTATCTGTATTTTGTGATTTTTCTACAATGAAAATCTTAGCAATATAATAAAAGTACTTTTAGTCAATAGTCAAAATCACACACCAAATCACATATAAGGTTGACTTCAACCATGTCAAATTGTAATTATTTCCTGTTGTCTTTCGGTGAAACTTTTATGTTTTCTGGTTCTTGGAAATAAAAAACAGTTTGGTCCCTATTCCCAAGAATTTACAATTCACAACAAGTAAGGATAAGAAAAGACCTTTTGTCCTTGAAATCCTAGTAATGAATGTAAAATTTTCACATCAATTGTAATCATCTTTCTCAAGCAGGAAAAATATTTAACTTTCTACAAAACAATTTAAGAAATAGTCCTACATTAATATCCCCCAAATTCCTTCCCCTCGTCCTGTAGAACTCTGAATGGAGGCGTCTGTTGTTAAAGGAAAGTTGCAGGCAGGAATAAAGGCAAGTAGACAGGTCTCAGGAAGAGAGAAGAAGGAGCATTCATTTATTTTTAGTTGTTCCCAACACCCCCACCTCAAGTCTCAAACTGGGATCCTTGGGATGATGTGGACTAAGCTGCCAGAGATCAGCTAAACCACCAGGGCTTGCCAAGGCATTTGTTTTGAAAATTAGTAGATGTTTATTCTAGATATTAGAAAAACAAAGTCAAAGTGGTGCTTATTTGCACACTAATTCAATGAAGTTTCACTGTGTAGTCAACATAATTTTAGCTCTAGAAGCCAATAAGTGGTAGCAGGGCAGTTCAGACCCTCTGACCACAGCTTTTGGGACGAATTGGAAATTTGGATGATCCAGGAATTCACTTTTTCCTTTTACGGAGTTAAACAATCCCAGTGATTCTTGTGCACTCAAGAACCCCAGACCTAAGAGATAATAACATTCAAAGATTTAGATTTACATCCTCCAAAATCAATAGATGACCAGACAAATCACACAATTGCACAAAATTAAAGGAGAAACCAAATCTAAAGCACATTGCAAAGTCTTACAGCAGTATATGATGGCTGTCAGTTCTGCCTCATCCTGTTTTACACTTCCCTTCCCCCTCCTCCCACTCTGTGCCATTGGTCCCATAGGTCCCTCGGAAGAGGAACTGGTGTTCAAGACCAGGCTCAACCAACACCCATGCAGGGGGCCAAACCCCACACCCAGGGAGACTCTTCAAATCAGAGGCAGAATTGTTGGCACATTCTCTTTGTTTAATTATCTCTCAAAGAGAGACTCTAAATATGAAAGAAAACTTGAAAAAATAACAAGAAAACAAAAGAGAGCTCAACAAATCAAATAGAAAGGGAGAAAATAAGCTCCTGGGTTAATAAACAGATTAAAAAAAACCACCCACACATATAGTACTAAAATGAAACTTGGGCTTGACAGAGGAGAAAGGAAGCCAACAAAGGAATTTTACACACTTCCCTGAGTTGCTAATTTTTTTTAAAGAGGCTGAACAACTGAAGGCAGGAAACACCTGTACTTGTTAACATTAGTTAGGAAATGACTTTAAAAACTTGGGCTCCGTTTGAGATAACTGATAGCAGGCAGTGATATCATTCCAGCAACTCTATTTCCATGTAAATGTACAAGTGATTGCTTTGATTTGGGGTCCGGATTTTGTAATAGCAGTCAGCACCTTGCTACATTATATTATGGGGTAATTGTTACTATTTGTTATTTTTTAAGTTTTAAAATCATCTGGCATTTAGGGCATGTTTGAGTTTTGTTCCCATTTAAAATTACTCAGTGATTATTATAACTGCCTAGAAATATGGCTGCTGTTACTTTGAGATGAAAATTAATGTATGGAGGTGCAACCTGGTGGCTTCAGTGTTAAGTCTGCAGCTCCAGCAGAGTCCATGTAAAGTCCAAGGACCCCAGTTCTTGACCTGGGCAGGGAGACAACAAAAATGAACAACTAAGTAAATAAATGAAAAACTAAATAGACAAAAATGAACAACTAAATAAATAAATGTTTTTTTCCTGCCTACCTGTCTGCCGACTTGCCTTCATCCTGCCTACCTGCTTTCTAAAAAAGAAAAAAGAAAGAAGAGAAAGAAAGAAAGAAAAAGAAAGGAAATGTATAGAATTAATTTTTTAAGATGAAAGACAAAAGTATGGGTCAGAAAGTAAAAATAAGATCACAACAAGGGTGAGTCTTCTGGTCTGAAAGAAAGACTGAAGAATGCTAGATTAAAAATCCTGGTTTTATAGATGAGGGGTCACCACCAGAAGGTGAGCATTTCTCAGGTGTTTATTGCATATTCCTGGGTCTTCAGAATGTGGGGTCAGAGCAACCAGAGCAAGTTCTAATCTCAAAATGACTCAAAATGCCTTATCTTTAATCAATTTATATAAACAACAGAATCATTCTAGTGCTTTGGTATTAAACAGTAATGTAAGACATGTAAGTTATGGTGTGGTCAATTATCTATATCAGTTTTCTTAGAAATACAGTACCAGGCAAATTTGTTTCTGGCATTTTCCTTTGATATTCCAGCTAAATTATAACCAGAAAAAAAGTTATTTTTGTTTTTTTTTAATAAAGTTAAAATTTAGGTTTCATACCAGTGAATAAGATTTGTATAGCTCATTTTATTGTCTTCTAAATATATTGTATCTACTTTTTAAAAGTGAAGGAAATTGGAATACACTTTTCTTTAGCCAACTTTAATTTTTAATTCTTAAAAAATATTGTTGAATGTCCAATAAGTGCTGTAATAATACTCATTACAGGATTTATCAAGCATTGATTTTAAAAAGGTACTATTGAAATTACGTACCACAGAAAGCAACTATAAATATCCAGGTAAGTGATTACAGGTACTAAATAAACACTGTAAGACTGTGATCCTTGAAAGCAGAAAAACACAAAGCTTTCTGCCTGGGGACAGGATTAAAAGGAAGTGGAATCCAAGAAAATATGGAAGTATTGCTGAGCTGAAGAGGAAAAGATAGAGTTTAAACTGGCCAGGACCCTAGGAATATGTAAGGCAGGGTATCAGAAAGGAAGGAGCTGTGCAGAAGGGGGAACAAAGAGCATTTGGAATTCCCTTGCAGAATGTGTACAGGATAAGACTTCATGAGGTCTTGCAGAGAATGGTAGCTGCAAGTATGAGAGCAAGTATGAGTGTATTTGAGTAAACAGATTGGAAGTGCCAGCAAAGAAACAAAGCAAATGGATATGTAAGAAATAAAAGTAGGTATGCACAGGTGGTTTAGCAGGAAAGTCTGCTGGGTAGTCCACATACCTCCCAAGGACCCAGGTCTGTGACCCTGGGTCAGGGAACAACCAAAAATGAACACCTAAATAAAATTAATAAAATTAACCTTCCTCCTTATCTGGCCTGCATATCTCTGCTCATCTTCATTCCTGCATCTACCTTTCCTTTAAAAAAAGAAAAGAAAAGAAAAAGTAATTATCAGATAGATATAGATAGATATAGATAATGTAGTCCAAGAAGGAAGGAAGAAAAAGTGTAGTAGAATAAAGTCTGAAGAAATGATGGATGAGAATCCCCTTATTTGATAGAAAACATCAGCCTACAGATCAAAAAATCAACAAAGTTCAACTAGAATAAATTAAAAAACAAAAAAGAAACCATAGGTACATCAGAGTTAATGACTGACAACCAAAGACAAGGTCACATTGAAACCGAGAAAAAAGTCAATACAGACAGGGAACAACACTATGACTGGCAGCTAACGTCTCCTGAGAAGCAATGCAGGCCAGAAGAAATGCAAAGTCATCAGTAAAGTGCTGAAAGAAGTGTTCAACACACAATTTTATATGCAGCAAAAAAATCTTTTAAAAATGAAAACACAAAAGATATGTTCAAGCAAACAAATGGTGGGAGACTTCATTCTACATCACAAGAAATACTATTAGAAGAGTTGAGAAACTCTTAAGGTGATGGGAAATGATAGCCAGGGAAAACCTGAACTGCAAGAAGGAAACCCAAATACAGCAACACAATAGGAAGAACATCACCAAAAATGGTAAACATCTGTGAAAACATAAAGGACTACCTTTTACTCCCATCTCAACATGTATTTAAAAGGCAAGACTGTTTAAAGACAAAAATGTAGTAGAGTTTTAAACACATGTAGAAGTAAAGAAGACCTTTTCCCTGCCTCCGATGAAAAAGTTAATCTACCAGGAATTTTCCACAGTACTGTGGAGGCTGTAGCTACGTCCTGTTTTACGGAGACTGCAGTTATGTCCTGTTATCATGACTAAGAACAGGTAAGCACAGCCTCCCTACTCTGCAGCTGTACATAACTGATAAGAGTTGCCAGTCAAGGAGATGAATCATTACCTCCGAGTATGAAAGGAGCTCCCCTAGACCCCCGTTGCTCAGCTTTGGGTAACAATACCCCTGGGCCAGCACCGGTGCTTACAATAAAGTGCTGTTTTCTCTACCTTTGAGTGCCTGGTTGTTAGTCTTCTCATCTTCTGGAGGCTTTGCCATAACAGTAGAATATATGACAACTACAAACAGAAAGGATAGTTAAAAATTATACAAGCTTTTTATATTTTCTATGCAGTGGTATAATGGGAACTCTAAGTAGACTGATAAGGACGTGCTATGCAATACTGTAGCCACCAAACCACAAATGACAAAATTGAAACTTAAATAAGATTAAACAGAATTTAAAATTCAGATCCTCAGTTGGTTTAACCCTATTTCAAGGTCTTCAAAACCACAACTAGCTAACGGCGCCCATATTGGAAAATCGCATCAAATATTTCTATCACTGAAGAAAGTTTAATTGGAGAATTCAAGTGTTCACACATATACTCAAATAATTTAAAACCAATAGCAGAAGGAAACAGTGCAATAAAAATATTTCATTAATCAAAATAAAGACAAAAAGGAGGAAAGGAGAAAAAGACATGTGGGACAAAGAGAAAACAAAGTTAAACCCAACCATATCATTATATACGTGTATAATATGCATATTATACATCACTACATTAAATATAAATGAACAATCCAGTGAAAAGAAAGATATTGCAAGGATTAATAAAAAGTAAGACTCAATTACTGTATATGCTGTTCTCACAAGATACATTTTAAAGACCCAAATAAGTTGAAAGCAAAAGGAGGGGAACAGAGAGAAAAGCAAATCTAAGAAATCTGGTGTTGATATCATTACTGAGGAATTTCAACTCAAGGAGATGTATTAGAGATGAAGAATAACATTTACTTATTATAAATGGTCATTTTTTCATGAAGACATGAAAATTCTATGTGACTAAAAAGCATCAAGTACAAGAAGCAAAATATGAGAAGTAAAAGGACAAATAAACAAATCCAGAATCACAGTTAAAGAATTCTACCCCTCCTCTGTAAATGATAGAACTCGGCAACAAAAAAAATGATATAAATGATTTGAATACTATCAAACCAACATGATATAACTGACATTTCTAGACTACCTCAGAGAGCAGCTGCACAATATACATTGTTTTTAAATGAATAGGAAATAATCACTTTATTAGTCTAGTTCTCCAGAGAAACAGAACCAATAGGAAAGCTATATTGAGCGAGGTGACTATATCGAGATAAATAGATACACAGATAGACAGATATCTAGTATAATGTTATTGGTTCAGATGACTATGGAGCCTGGGAAGTCCTAGAATAGATCATCCCCAAGCTAAAGGCCCAGATAAGCTGGTAGTGTTTTTCAAAGACCTAGGAACCAGGTCACTATTATAGACTCCAGTAAGTACAAAGGCCTGAGAAACAAGAGTACCAAGGGCAGGAGAAGGCCCTCAATATCTCAGCTCTCCTGATTAGGCAGATCCAAATCCAACCTCCTTTTACCTTTTTGTTCTATTTAGAGCCTCAATGGATTGGCTGATGTCCACCCACATTGGGAAGGGCCATCTGCCTTATTCAGTTCACCAATTCTAATGCTAATTCTTCCAGAAACATCTTCACAGGCATACTCAGAAATCATGTTTAATAAAATATCTGGTCATCCTATGGCCCAGTCAAGTCAACACATAAAATGAACCATCACGATCACCAAGACAGATCACAGGCTGAAACACAAAATAGTTAATGAATTTTAAAAGATTGAAAAATACAGGGTATGCTTTCTAAATATAACACGATGTAATCAGAAGTCACTAACAATGTATCATGGCAGACCCTGGTGGAGTAGTGGATGAGCGCATTCCACATACATCCCAAGGACCAAAGGTTTGTGTCCCAGGGCTGTGTGAGCAACCAAGATGAACAACTAACTATAACAAAGTGCTTCCTCCTCCTCACTCTTCCTGCTTGCCTACTCCCCTCCATTCCTGCCTGTACCTTTCCTTAAAAAAAAAGAAAGAAGAAATAATAATATAAAACTTTCCAATAATTTGGCAATTATCCCACATAATTCTAAATGATGTGTGAGATAAGGAAGAAATTACAGAGGATTTGGAAAATACTTTTACCTGATTATGACTTTTTTTTAAAGTTAAAAGTTGGCGGATACAGCTAAAGCAGTACTTAAAAGAGGAATGTGAATCTTCATATTTATATTGGGGGAAAAGAGTTTTTTAAAGCTGGGTAAGGGAGTAAATTAAATCCAAAATAAGAAGTAGAAAGGAAATTCTTAAGAGCAGAAATCAATAAAATAGAAACCAAACAATAGAAAAAATGAATAGGCCAAAAGTTGGTTTTTAAATGATTAATGAAAGATCTAACACCACAGCAAGATTGAATTAGAAAAGCAAACACACACATATACTACCAATATCAGGAATGAAAAGAATACGTCACCACAGATTATATAGAAATTAGGCACGCCCACTGCCTCCAAAGGAGCAAGCCACATACCCCTGGGTTTGAGTTCTGGACCTGCCGGGGAGCCAAAGAGTTTGAACAACTAACTGAAAATAAAATAAAATACATCTTCCTCCTTTCTTTTCCTGCCTGTCTACTCTCCTGCATTCCTGCCTGTACCTTTCCTTTAAAAAAGAAAGAAAGAAAGGATGATAAAGGAATATTATATATAACATTATGCCAATAATTCAATAACTTAGAAATGTCGAAATAAGTTTCTTGAAAACACACAACATACATAAGAAACAGAAAATCTGAATAGCTCTATCTCTATTAAATAAGTAGACCAGGCAATACTCGGCAGTAATAGAAACCAGATCTGTGTTTGCCTGTGGAGAATGGCAACTGGAAGAGAACTTGAGAGAACTCTCTGGAATGATGGGCAAAGTCTATAACATTTTTATTCTGATTATAAGTCTGTATCACAGTCACACTCATAAAACTGTACCCTTAAGATGAATACCTTTCACAGTATATGTACATTTTACCTCAATTTTAGAAAAGTACATCGCAAAAACTATGACATAAACACATAAAATATGAAACATTCTGAAATTTTAAATATAATTGAAGTTAAAAATTCCTTGAAAAGTGTTAGATACCATAATGCCAAGATTATTCTATTCTTTTCTTTCTGAAGTTAAACCTCACTATATTTCTTTTTGGGATGATAATAACTGCACTGAGCCCTCCTTCCAGATTCAACTTATGATTCTCTTTAGTGTAGTTGTTCTTAGAACCCCCAAGATGTAAACACTCTTTCTCTGCTCCCTTACCTCCTATTATATATATATATATATAATATATATATATATATATATATATATATATCCTTAACAGCACCTATAATACTGCATTCTGGTTGTCTAAATACAGTTCTTTCCTACCCTACACTAATGAATTCTTTGAAGATAAAACTGTGTTTTTATCTTAATATTCCAAATATTATGAAAATATAAATTCCAAATATAAATGCTGGTTGATCAAATACTTGAATGATATTCCCATGGTGGTTCTTTGAGCCTGAATATACTATGGATCCTGAGAAAAATACTAAACATTTTCCCTTCATAAAGGATTCCCTACCCAGTTGCCTGTTGTCTAAGGAAACATTCTACAGGAGTATTTCAGTAGCCATGAGGAAAAATAAAACATCCGATGAAGTAAAAGCATCATACAGAAGTTACTGAATAAAATGTTCATAAATGCTCCCAATGCAAGACTAAGGGAAAAATAGAAAATAAAGGAAAGCTATATTATGATATAAAATTAAGCAGAGAAATCAGAAGACCAGGAACATGCAGCAGACTTGGCTTCTAAGAGAAAGAAAATTTTACATATGGAATGAGGGTCTTTCTAAATCATTTTCCAAAAGGTGATATAGTATCCCAACTGTAAGAAAAATGATATTTATCCTTTGAAATGTTTATTTTAAAACAGACTTTCTAATAAATGCATAAATGTACACAACTGCATTTTACTATATCAAATAGCTATAGTTGGGCTATAACTGCAGGACTTGAATTTTAGGTTCGGTAGGGTACAGTCAAATATGTATGAAGACATGTAGTAGTATACTATCAACACACTAAATAATACTTAGGGAGAGATCTTGTAAAACTTAAGAAGTCTCTACAAAAAACTTTGTAGTTTTTGTAGTTAAAGATGTATGATCAAGAGAAGTGAAACAGAAGGATCTTAGTTTGTAAAGACTGGAGTGAGACTTTGTCTTAAGAAAAAGTAACGTGGGAGATGAGACAACAGGATTGAAAAACCTGAAAATCAAAGGGTTACAAGGCTTACTGCAGGGTTTGGAGCCAGGCTACTGTGGCTGCGGGCAGAAGAGGAGAGAGGTTTGGTAACACACTAACTATCCTTTAACTCACAATAATCTACCTATTGAAACAGGCCTACATGACAGTGCTTTAGTACGTGGCTACTAATAGCCTCAATTAAAATAATCAGAAATTGTATTTCACAATCAAAGTTTCTCTATAACATAATAGATAAGAGATCATGATCTGGAGCCAAATTGTCTGGGTCCAAACCCTGACTCCTCTGCTCATTCCTGGTTGAGCTACTAAACCTTTTCATCCCCCAATCTTCTTATCTCTAAAACAAGAATCAGTTAACACTTGATGGAACCTGTCTCAAGGGGTTACTTTGAAAAGTAAATGAGTTAATGTATGTGAAATGCTCACAACAGTGTTTGACACATAATATATGTGCTCAAGAAATATTTTCCATTACTCTGGAATGAGTAAACCATCTTCCTCGAAAGGAAGTGAGTTCACAGGGTGATTAGAAGAGGGAAGCAGGACTCAGCACACACAATCAAACTCTAACAACCTGTTCAGACATCATGGGACTTAATATCCGTAAACAATTGCATGAGTGATTTTCACCAAGCCAGTGTTTGAAGTTTTCAAATAGTCTCTCCGTTGACTTCTTTCAAACATTTACTTATGCTAAGTAAAAATGTGTTAAAAGTGAATATTAAAGGTAAGAGCCAGAAAAAGGTGAAAAAATCATTCCCTTTGCAATAACCTGGATTAAACTGGAGGGGGTATCATATTAAATGAAATAAGCCAGAGGGAAAAAGAGATGGTTTCATTCATATGTGGAATATAATAAAATGAAACAAACGAACAAACGAACAATGCCCCCAACCTCACAGAAGGCAAGACAATGGCCACCAGTGGGTGGCAGCTGGGGGAACAAGGTGATAGTAAAAGTAAAATGCTGATGAGTGTGATGTGAAATATCTGCAGAATATCTGTAGACCAAGGAGTGATTTCAGTATCTTACAATGCATACAGGCAATATAAACACCTTTTTTTTTTTTTTTTTTTTTTAAGGGAAGGTGCAGGTAAGAATGAAGGAAGAAAAAGGAGGAAGAAACATTTATTTCATTTATTTCATCCCCCAAACCGGGACCTTGGGCTGTAGATGGACTGCACCCAACCACTACTCCAACAGGACGCACTGAAAAGAAAATTATTTTTTAAAAAAAGTTCATAGCCTTAAAAAAAACAACAACTAGGTCTAAACCCCCCAAACAAGTGAAAACCATATTTTGTCTTAATTACCATTTTTCTGTGTGATCTTTTGAAGCCTGAACATCTGTTCCTTCTACAAACACTCTGAGGGAACACCTGGTGAAGACACTCATTGTCCTGGCCCTGAGGAAGTGCAAAACTGACACACTCTCAATGAGAGCAGGTAAGATATAACTCAATCAGGTATCTGCAAAGTACCATGTTGATGGGAGGGATTCTAATGAACTGGTTTATAATGAAGGCATAGAACAATTAAAATGAACAACTAAATACAAAAAAAAAAAAAAAAAAAAGTGTTTCTTCCTCCTCTCTCCTGCCTGCCTTCCTGCTCTTCTGCTCACCTTCATTCCTACCTGTACCTTTCCTCAAAAAAAAAGAATGAGAAGTGAGCTGTGTACACTTGATCTTGATTCTTTCACGCAAAAGATATTTATTGAGCACCCACTATATGTTAAGTAGTGTGCTGTTTAGTGGAGATAAAATAGCTAAAAGGAAAAATGAGAGGTTGATTAAAGCCTGACTAGTAGACAGACTAACAATTACCACATGGTAATAAGGGCTGTGGTAAGCAGGGAAGCCCAGCCTACTTGGCGTATCAGAGGAAAGGAGTCTCCTCTCAGAGGCAGTGTCTTGGTGGCTCAGGTGTTAAGCCTGTGCCTGGGGCATAGTCCACAAAGAGTCCGAGGACTCAGGTTCTGGCAGGGGCAAGTGGGCAACTAAAAGAAACAAACAAATAAATAAAGTGCTTCTTCCTTCTGACTGTTTTCCTGCTCCCTGCCTGCCTTCATTCTTACCTACCTTCCTTCCTCTTTCAAAAATAAACAAACAAAATATTTATACTGTGTTGCAAATTGAAGTTATCTCTAAATGATCTTTTTTTTTTTTTTTTTTTTTTTTAAGGAAGAAGTGAGGGATTTTAGAGCCTGGTTGGAAATGTGGAGTGAGAGAAAGAGAAGGTGCAACCTCATTCTCAGATCTCTGTAATAATGCTGGTGGAAGCTGTCCCCCCAGAGAGGAACACTGAGTTGGGAATGATGAGTTCCACTGCAGACCAGCTAAGTTTAAAAGTGCCTGGAGACATGCAGATGGAAGATCCACACTGGCAAACATCAACACCAGTTAGTGAATCCTCTCAGGGCTCCAGTGAGACTGATAAAGGAAGGCTGCAGAAGAGGAGGAGAGGCCTGGGGCAGAGCACAGAGTGGGCGGGAATGCTGGAGATGAGGGAAGCAGGGGGCTGTCTGCACAGCCAGGGCTGTGGCTTGCAGGATGAATTCTGAGGATGAAACCTCAACGACATCTTCCAATAGCTGGTTAACGATGGACTCATGAACTTCACTCCTGGGATTGGTCCCTAAGAAAGACAATTTTTTTCTTCCCAGAGTTAAGTCTAGCAGATATTTTAAGTGAATAGGCATCCTATTTGTAAGTAAATGTTCCCAGTGCTAATGACTTTGAAGTGAGAGAATGTGGCTACATGAAAACAAGTTCAACCACCTTATTAGAAAATCAGCAGCAGATGCTCTGAAGGGATCAGAAGAGATTGAAATCTGTAGGGCAGTGTGCAGATGTATGAGTAGAAAACTAACTGGCAAAACCTGAGACTTCCATGAGCAAAGACCCCATGTTTCTGAGTCTTGTACACACCCCTAGACACTCTCACCATTTTCACTCCAGGTGACCTGGACACACCACAAAGGGAGAACCCCCAACCCTCACATATACACAAGAATCCATCTGCCTGAGTGAGAGGCAGGCAGCACAGGTAATGCACACGTGTGCATTCCCTTGTGACTTTCCCGCCCGCAGGGCGCTTCAACTCGCTGTTTCTGCTTTTAACAAACTTGCTGTGTGTTCCTGACCTAAGTGGCTCTCTCCACGAATTCTTTCTGGATGGACATAGTGTCTCATCAATGTGTCTCACTCACCCTCCCCTTCATCAAAGGCATTATCTCATTTGACTAGGAAGCCTACACCCAAATCTAAGTCTCAGAGGCATTGTTTTTCTGTCACTTGGGAAGGAACAGTTTTTAATCAAGGAAAGTTTCACATGGTATGTGAGGTGATGTTTTAGATTTCTACTTAATAAATTATAATACTGGCTAATTGTCCATGAAAAATAAAATGTAGTCTACCCTCCTTGAAACTATGCATATTATTTTCTACACAGCCTTGCATTAGAATTTCAGATTTGAAATATAGTGCCATCTAATGGCCACAAACCATAAACTGAAAGAGGAGGAAAAAGAATCAGAACTAAAACGCTACTACTACTAATTGTGATAAGAATGCAATCACATAAATTTCAAGTTCTAAAACTGTTTAGTCTGGTCTTACATACAACAATTTTTTTTCTTTTCCTTAATCTCTGACATGTGAGTTATAAATCATATTTCATAGCTAAGTATAGATAACATTTTAAATTTAAATGATTTATGACAAAACTCAAACCATAAACTATACACACTTAAAAAAATCATCAAAAATACCTTGGATGAAATAATGTTTAACTGGGACAATTCTACTTTTTTTTTTGACAAGAGATAAAATTCGAGGGATCAAAAGAAAAACTTTATTTTGAATCTTACAAAGTTAATACGTGACCACTCTTCCACATGGAAAAATCATTATTCCAAGCACTCTCTCTGAAGTCCTCAAGAATAGGAGAGAATATGAGACGACCGAGTGAATCTTGGACTCTAGAGAAAGAAGATTAAGGTGGCATCCATTGGTTCTGTTTATAGCTGTAGTGTAGTAAGACCGTTCTAACTGCCTAGCTCTGGGGGTCAAAGGGATTTTCCATTGCTCGCACATGCCACCACACTGTGGGAAGAGGGGGAGAGAGGAACGTAACTATGTACCATCTTAGTCATTCCTCCTAAGGAGCAGACAACCTTGTTACTCTAAGAATAAGGCCTCTCAGACTTGGGCTCCAATATGGGACACTAGAATCAAATTAGTCACCTTCCCTTTGAGCTCTGTCACCTCTCCAGGGTTGGAATCTTTTATCTCAGTCCTGTTGAGGTAGTCTGAACACATACTATGTAACTGGTAATACCCCATAAGAATTGCTTTTAAAATATCCTGTTCTTATTGAAAAGGGATTGAATAAAATAAAGTATGCTGGTTCACTCTTCCCTCATCAAGTAGGATATGCACAGTGACAAAATTTTCAGTGAAATGTCACATTTTACTGCCTAGTCTTTACTTGCCTCCTAGCTTTCAATTCTTCCAAGATAGAAGGTCACACGTTTCCCTCGTCGATTGTTTCATGCACAACTGCAAATGTTTCTTTAACTTCCAGGTTTACCAGAATGTAAGGGGGTTTTCAGTAACAGGAAAACCACACAAACACAAACAGACACACACACAGCAGCAGCAGCAGCAGCAGCAGCAGCAAAGGTTTTTAAAGGCGTTTTAAAAGCTGTTTATTGAGGGTGTATTACATTATATGGAAGTCATTAGAAATGATTTTTGCAAGTCGGCATTAACATCAATACTGCCATAACTTTCTTTGCTTTCTCCTTGGACCCAAGATAAAATCCTAAAATGTTGTGTAAAGGAGCAAGAGGGAAGAGGTGTGATGAGGAATGATTTGTGGATAAGGCTAAGAATTGTGGGGTAGGTGCTATGGAGAACAACACAGCATTGATGAGGCTTCACCCTGTACCAGCCACTGGACTGGCATCTTGTGTGCACTACTCCATTTAAGCCTCACTACCAACCATAGATGTTAATATCTCATTCTGTAGCTCAGCAAAGAAAAAGATATTTAATTCAGTTACCTGAAATCCAGTGCTAATAACAAGAATTAGGTGCCTTCATACTGAATAAGGGGCCTCTACTGACTGGTCCAGGGACTTGCAACAGATTATCATCTGTTGATTCTCCTAGAGGAGATATTTAAAAAATTTCTTTCAATAATTCTGTTCAACAGAAAGTAGTCAGAAAACCACTTTATTGGACCAAGTTCTTTAGCAATATACCACAGGACAAATTCTCTTTTACCTTTTCCATTTCTTTTGTATTTTTAAATACATAAAATTCTTTGTCGTTTCTCCTATTTATAAAAGCAATCCAAACTCATTAAATTATTTTTCAGGAAGTACATATAAGTATTAAGAATGGAAAATTATTAATAGTCTTGTCACTCAACATAAATACTGACATGAACTTTGGTGCATTTCCCACCCCCAGACTTTTTGGATACACATTTCTAATAATAATAGAATCAAAACACACATTAAATTTTTCCTCAGTTTTCAATGTACTATGGACACATTTCCATGGCAATAAATAGATCTGCAGCAACACCGTGGACGCTTGTCTAATTCTCACCACAGCCGACATTAGCAACTTGTATGGTATGGTCATGAAATGTCTGGGCAACACAAAACTGGAAGTGATGGTTATTACATTAGATATAAATAATAAATAGGAATTATGACCTTCAATTGATATAAAACTTAACAAATAAAAAACTTCAGAATGTATCAGTCTAATGTCTCTTTGTCAAAACTCCCTGTCTCTGGCAGTGGGAAGCATACCAAGAGGATGAAGGAAGGACAAACAACTTGACCGACCTGCTCACCTCAGCCAGGCATCAACAAACAAAGAGTGACCAGACTAGTGGGACAATCCAAGCGATGAGAATTGCAAGTGGCTACCTTGGTAAGTGTAAAATGTAAAATTCAGTGTAAACATATTACTCAGAAGAGCTCCACCATCCATTCTCTCTTAATAGGCAGGTTCTGTGGCAGTTTCTGAGTTAATTTTTTCTGGGAGAAGTCCTGATGTCAGACTGCAGGTGCCTGGGAGGCTAACTTTTCACAGCTGCAAGCAGAGGCTGACTGCTCTAAGTTTACAGACCGGTCAGATAAGGGGACTTCCCAAGATACTCTCCTATCATTTAGTACATTTTAAAAACCAAGCTAAATAAAACTCTTGGATGCCTACAGACCACTTCTTGATAGAGAGCTCTAATCCTAGCTCACATATTCACTAAAGGAAGATTTTATGAACTTCAGGTGTTATGAGAACGAAGTGATTTTTGTCTCTTAGACAAGTGTTGGGTGTTTGCCTATACTGGGTAAGCGGAAGGAACTCTGTAATTTAATGCTGGGATGGGATGTCATGTTCCAGCTGAAAGCACAGCCCTCGGTGACTTGTGTGAACCTAGAGGGGAGAACACAGTAGAGAGGAGGGTCTTTCCCCAGCTTCACAAATCTGCTCTTTGTTGCTGGCATCCTTGTTTCCCAGCCTATTAGGTTTTCTGGGCCTGGGTGCTGTCCCCAGACTGTCATTTGAGAGGTTGTAAAAAGGGACTTGTGGATAGCTAGAAGCTTCTGCTACTGGAGCCAGCTAGCAGGCACTTTGAAAAGATGGGAGGTCTGTCTGTCAGTGAAATTGTGGTCAACCAGATATTCTAGGTTCTGCTCCCAACAGATTCCTATTAACATGTTGGGAGGCTAATAAAGATTAGTTTACATTTGATTAACTTTGCAACTTCCTTTCACTCTTCAATCATCTGCAACTAATACATGAGGATCCTTATACATACAGATTATTCTCACAGATCTCTTTTAAAAATATACAGATGTATGTGTGTATATATATATATATATATAAAGCAGGGGTTACTTTGGAGCATATGACCTATTTCCCCCACCCCCAAGATAGCATGTAAAGTTTTATATTATCCTTAGACAGACTTATAGAAATATTATACTATGACTGATTTACTCTATTGATAAGAAAACTAAGAGATGTTATATGACTTCTCCGAGGTCATGGGGCTACAAATAGAAAGCCAGTAGAATCCTTGAGATTCTCCATACTGGTATTTGCACTGTGCAATACATATCACATAATTTGTGAGTGGATGCAGAGGCCCCTTATTGGTGGCATTTTAATGAGAAAGTTCTCCTTACTGATTGGGCTAGAGTTCAGTGTATCACATTTTCCAAAGGGCAACCATTTATTCTCCTAACTTACTAGGCATGTCACTTTCCTGCCTGATAAATTGTAAGTTCTAGGATTCTTGGGCCAGTGTCCTATAGAAAGTCAACTATAGGCATAACTATTTCACCGCTCATCATTATTAAACTCTTTGTCAATCTTATAGAGCAATCTGATGAGAAAAACCTCAGGGTGCTTGTTGCTTTTATCAGTTTTTTCCATAATCTTTGACTCTGAGAACTGAAATCAGCAAGATGCTGAAATACACAAGCTCAGTATTGATTCTTCAGGCATATCCCATTCTCAGCTGCAAGGAAGATAAGGAACTACCACTTAATATTGTTTTTCCAGGTCAAAAAAAAACAGCCTAACAATTGACCGGGTAGAGTTTATTCGGTTTACAAATAATAGATGGGCTTTCTTTACTGCATCAATGTCATAGTTTTAGTATAAGAACTAGAAGGACATTAAGAGACAGCTGATCCTATTTATTATTATCAAAAAGAAAATCCGGTTGCTCTAAATCCAAAACCATCAATTTCCTCTTCCTCTCTCTCTCTCTCTCTCTCTCTCTCTCTCTCTCTCTCTCTCTAATAGTTTTATATTATATGTATAAATATTTTTAAACAGAGAAAGAAGGGAAGGAAGAGGAAGAAGAAGCAACTTTATTTATTCAACTGCTCATTTTGTTTTAACACTTCAGCCCTCGGTCTCAAACATGGGTCCTTGGGCTCTATGTGGTTTTCACACCAGCATCTCAGCCACCCAAATCACAAGGACATGCCCTAAATATATATATTTTTTAAATACTATCACGCGACTTGTGAATAGATGCAGAAAGTTCCTTGGTGGTTTAATGAAAATTTTCTCCTTATCAGTTGGACTCTAGTTCAGTCTATCACATTTCCCCTATATCTTTAAACTTACATATACCCTTCTCAGTGTAAAAAGCTAGATGTTTTATGAATGATTCACTGAACTCTGTTATGGATAAAATGGGTGTTGGGTCATGTGACATACATTTTTTTCAGGCTAAAATCCTTGGGGCTCTGCTTTGTGTACCACCTTGTTAGAGCAAATACCAAATTCTGAGCACTGACTATGGTCCTTTTTTAGTCCATGTAAGTGGAGATGTAATGACCATATGTCCTATGTTGGATTTAATTAGAAGTTGTCAATTCCTCCCTAGCTTGCTTGATTATTAAAACATATGGCTCTGAGTTTAACTGGCAACATAGAAGCACTGTGTTCTAGGATTTTACTAGGATGTAAATCTTGGAACTCACTTTTGCTCCTAAGTGTTTGAAAACTTTGGGAAATTAACAATATTTATGGACAATTACCTGAAGGATAGCAATATAACCCTTCTTTTAGATCACTAGTTTTCTAAGTACTTTTTAAACCATCATATCCTTGTTCAAGACATGCCTTTCTTAGAAGCCAAAGGTTAAAGAATGGGAGCGGGGTACGGATGGGGAACTTGAAGTCCCACCACTGCTGGTCCTCCAGAGCACAGGTAACTACCACTGCTAGATCCTCTGATGCTCACCCATGGACATGGGTCGGAGAACCAAAATGGCACACACTGACTGGATTATCGAGCCTCTCAAGAATAGCCTCACTGAATTATGCTTTGTCTGAGCACCATTATTGATATCTCACATTGTAACAGTCCTAAGAAATGACTGCAATCTTTACAGCAAGGTTGTTGTTAAAAGATATTGTTTACATAGTTTTACAACATCTCTGGGAGAAAACCAAGCAAAAAATGTTTCCTATTCTTGGACTCAAACCCAGGCGTATGTGGCCTGCGTAATTTAGAGGTGATTGAACTAACTGCTGCTCCACCAGGGTGTGCCTACCTCCACCTTATTTTACAAAATATATTCCCTTTGCCTTCACTCTTTTAAGTATTTTTGTTTGTTTATCACATATTTTGAACTACTCGTAATCCTTGAAAAAAACATTATTGCATACAATAGGCAAATTATTATTAAGCACATCTACCAGCACACCCTGGTGGAGTAGCAATTTGATCTGTCAGCTTCGCCTGGTGAAATCCACATATATCACAAGGATCCTGGTTCGTGTCCCAGAGAGCAACCAAGATGAATAACTAAGTAAAAATATTTTAAAGTGCTTCTTCCTCCTCTCTCTTGCCTCTTTTCCCTGCCTGCCTGCCTCTGTTTCTCTTCATTTTTCCTTGCACCTTTCCTTTATAAAAAAAAAAAAATCTACCAACTTAAACCAAGTATAAAGAAAGGTGATCAGAACTATGAGAGCTTAGAGCCAAAGAGGCCTAGGTCAGGGAACTAAGCATGTATGGTCTGGAAATACAAATATCGAGGAGAACCTGAGTTTTTAAAGGGCAGGAAGTATGTTTATATTATATAACTCCAGAAAATGAATTTCAAATACATGATGATCATTACCAAGGACATTGTAGAATACGTAGAATTGGATAAGAAATGGGATTAACAAAATAATGAGTTTCTTGTTACAAGAAGGGTTCAAATGGAACCAAATGACCTCCTAGCTGAGAAGTTAGAAAGGCACAGGGGATATCCTTTGAGGGCTTAAGCCAGACCATAGTCCCTCCTTTGGAAAGTCCCTTCAATTTTCACTGAAGAGGTTGACACAAGCAGTCTTGTGTGTGTCCTGAGACCTCTCCCCCATCCGTAAGACAACAGATTGAACCAGAGCTGGACACCTGACCCAGGCTGGAGTCTCTTGAAATGAAGGAGACTGTGAGTCAGGAGGGAGTTGTAAGGGGAACCGGCAAGGGGGAGTGAGTCACAGCAGCAACCAAAGTCAGGACAGCAAAGGGCCTTCCCAAAGAAGGTGGCTTGGTGACGTGCAGAGAGAAGCAGTGACAAGAAACAATGCAAGGAGGGAAACTGGCAGATGACATTCCACTCCTATGAGAGCTAGAAATACTTCCTTCAGTTCCTTCCTCCTCTGACATGCCTCATCTCTGAACAATAGTCATCCCTTGACTGAGGCGGGTTTGAGTAAGTTTCTTTTCCTTGCATCACAGAAATCCCTAAAGTCAACTATAAGGCTGGAGTGGATTAGTGGCTCCCAAAGCTAGGTGATCTTCTGATTGCTCTGAGCAAGCTTCTTTCCCCAGGCACAGTCTCTGGAGGGGATCAGTGGCAAGAGGCAAGCTTCAGGGAATGTGCCTTTTTAAATGCATCTCCACCTCCAGTGATTTTGTTACTTGGGTCACTTGGGAATCACTGAATAAGCTCTCATCTACTATTTTGGTACCTTTCAGATTTCCATGCTTTGGTTTAGGAGATGACAGAACACAGCCATACTCACAATACTCTTTCTTCCTACAGAAAGAAAACTAAAATGTAATAGCAACTCAGGAATTAAGACGCACTATTCAGAGAGAGGCCAGGGGCCCCCACATCCCTCCACTGGTATCCAGTCTCCAGACTGACTATAATGAGTCAATACTGATCAGTACATAGGACAAGCACTGGTTCCTCAGGCACTGGGCCAAGGTATTTAAACATTCGAATCGGTGACCTAGATAATGAAATTCAAAGTATGTTTGTTCAGTCTGATGTTATCAAACAGGGAAGAGCACTGAAAAAACTCTTCATCAGGCACCTCCACTTCCTAGGCAATGACCTGCCATTTTTATAAACAATGAAACAGACTCTGCTCTCACGTGGCAACAGACATCTACTTGATTCAATTTCAAAATCAGATGACTTAGAAAATGTGAAAATTTAACTATTCACTCCTGATATATAAATAAGAAATTCCTAACATATAGATACTATCACCGTGTGAAAGGGAAAGCCAGTGTGTGATTACAGTCCTCAGAAGGCCTTCCCCAAACCAGTGAGTGTCACTCCCTCGGGCACAGGATGGTGGCAGAGAAGAGTGGTCTCCAACCTCAATAGATGGTCTAGTTCCACAGCCGCTGCTTTGTGCTAGGAACCACCCTTTCTTAAGTCCTCACCGTTTCATCTTTCACACTAGACAATTCAATAAAATTTTGACTTAACTTCCTTTCATATTTCCAATTACCATTCTTTTTCGTCCCCTCTGTTGAGACTGTCACTCAGCTTCCGTTTCTCACATGTTGGACCTCTCTCTTGCCAGCTCACCAAGCATGACCCCTACAACCAGACTCCAGCTACAAAGTTCAAGTACAATCCCAACCTTGCTGCTTTATTCACTGTCTTTAACCTGACCATCTCATACCCAATGTTAATGCCACTTAAGACCTATTGTCACCTATCTCATTTCCATTTTTCATTTCATACTGCCCCCTGCAGTTCAACTCATTGACCGCTAATATTTTTCAGTTGATTAGTGACCAAAGAACCAAGACACTGAACAAGGGGTGCAGCCCTGCTTGTCTTTCATGCTGCAGTGCTTGCAGTCAGCATTCACTGAAGTTTCTCTGCATCTTCCACTAGGGGGTACCACCCCATAATTTTTGAAACAGGAAATCTGCTAAATACAATTCTTAATGAAAAATGAAGTCCAGGCACAGTGAATTTTTTTTAACTTTTCTGAACACATGCTGTAATTTTACGAAGCAATTTAATTTGAGTCCTTTTAAATAAAAGCTGCCCCATGGGCAATAGGCAACAATCCTGAGCAGTATAAACTTATATAAGGGAACGCCAATTAAAAACCCTGGCTCTATTACAGTAAGATAAATAGTCATGAATTAAACAAAATAAATGCAAAAACAGAGTACAGCCAGACAAATGAAGTTATTTTTACTTTAGCAGGAGAAATAGGCATGCTAAGCAAAAGTTGACTTTAAAAGAAAAGCTTTTGTTAAACAAAAATAAAGTCAGTTCAGATGTTCTGAGACTCTGTATAAATGGAAGATAATTCTCTTGTATCTGGGCTATATGGGATGATCTGCAAAATTAAAATAACTGTTTCAAGGTTCAAGCTAGTTGGGCTCCTTTTTTTTTAAGGAAAGGTATAGGCAGGATGAAGGTGAGTAGATAGGTGGGTAGAAGCACTTCTAAATTTCTTTTTAGTTGTTTATTTTGGTTGTCCTCCCAGGCCCTGGGTCTTGAACTGGGAGCCTTGGGATGTATGTGGACCATGCCCATTGTTCTAAACCACTCTGTCACCAGGATGTGCCTTCTTGGGTCCTTTTCCAAGCAAGGATATCAAGACACTACAGTACAGTGACTGAAAGTGCAGGACACTGGAATTAAGCTAAACTTTGACTCCCTAATCTCTCATTTACACCTGTGAGAACTTGGCAGCCCTCTACTTCCTTAGTCTAAATCAGTGTTGCATCAATTCAATCAGTATAATTGCATGTTTGTCCTATGTTTGTGGTGTAAATTAGATAACGCATATCAAGTGCTTACAGAGTGACTGGTGCACAGTAGGTACTCAGTAAATGTTCTGTATTCAGTGATTCAGTATAAGGAAGACCTCTTGAGATCACTAGGAACAGAAATCTTTGTATTGAAAGAGATATTCGCTATATTCTGGCAAACATACTCATACGGATAAGCAATCAGAGAGATCAGGCAATTTGATCAAGGTCAGAGTCATATGTCCTGATGAACTCTAGAGTAGACCTTGGACATCTTTAACATCAGGCAACATTCTTCCCCCTATCTTACTGTGCTCTTTCCAGTGTTTGATGGCTATCAAACTATTACAGTTTATTATATATTCTGTGGTTAATGATTGGTTTAGTTGGCAAAGTTTTGGTGAAAACAGCAAAGTATACATAGTCAAGGCAGTGTCAAAGACGCTAGCAATATTTATCTTTAAACAGAGTTTGACTTTTAGTCTTTTTTCTGCTTTTAGAAATGTATCTATCCTAAGGAAATAATGTAAAAGAAAAGGTTGTACAAAGAGATGTCCAGTAGCATATTCTTTGGAATACTGAAAAACTGAAAATAATCTGTATGTATATAATAGGATACTAGCTAAACATAGTAGACCCATGAATTTTAGAACCATTAAAAATGGTGAAGACCATAAAGAAATATGGAAAATGTTTATTATTCATTACATTCCAAAAGAGGCAAATAAGAAGAATGATAGTAATTCTATTTTTATCATAATTACAACCAAACAAAAAGTTACATGTATAAAATTCAGAACATCAGATGGAAAAAAGAAGCAAAATTGAAAATTTTTAGTTGTTTCAGATTTTGGAAGGTCTTTTCTTTCTTTTTTCTTTTTCTTTTTTTTAAAGGAATGAAGGAGAGCAGAAGCAGGGCGGCAGGAATAGAGAAGAGGAAAAAGCACTCTATTTTATGTAGTTGTTCATCTTGGCTGTTCCCCCAGCTCCAGGACATGAACCCAGGTCCTTGGGACACATGTGGACTGTGCCCAACCACTACTTCACCAGGGTGTGCCAGAAAGGCCTTTTTCTTTCATTTTGAATTATCTTAATAAAGAGATGCACTGAAGAATTATTTCATATGAACTCATTTATTTAATGGTAGTAAGAAGAGTTTCTTAATCCAAGTATATGTTAAAACATCATGATAACATGTATAATCAAATAACAGACACCAGGTCAGAACTCTCATTACACAATCACTTCCGAGGGGCGCGATGCATGTGACAGTCCCTGACTTCTAGGAACGTAGGAGCTGTGTAGGAAATATGACATCTCTGTGGATCTCAGCACTGCCCCAGTTCCAAAATTGTGAAAATCCCATCACATACCAGCACTTTTTCCCCCTCCTGTCTTTCATGTCACCTCCTTGTTAACATCATTAGGACTGCCATTCTACTGGTCCCTTCGCTTTCTTTTGATCCATCAGCTTGGTTTCATTTTCTTTACCATTTGGGCTTATACACTAAGGTCTATCACTTCAGTCACCCTCTCCACTAGAACCGCAATACTCTTAACCTTTGCTTTCCAATTTACCTGCCCTGAAAACCCTGATACACTGAACACATTCAATCACTTGCCTCCTCCCAGCTTCGGTAAAGGGACACCCTTTGAAAAAGTCACCTAACACTCCTTCAAGTGTCCCTGGTCAGTTCCTTCTCCCCCTCCTGGGTCTTCCCCACATCTCAGCCTAGCCCCTGATGATCTTGCCTTTTATGGATCAGAAAGAAATTCTTAAATGAAAACTTTCTTCCCTTGAACTGAACTCAAAGTCCAGCTGCATTCTGCATCCATTCTTATTCCCTATCCTCCAATTTCAGAGGTGAGATAACCCAGCATCTGTTCTCTAAACCCAGTAACTCCTGCCTGTTCTATTCAGCCTTGCTACCACCCATGAGCTCATCACCCAATTCTTCAACTGAGCTATTCTCTTTCTCCCTCAGAATAAACACTCATCTTACATCTATCAAGAAATCTTTCCTTTAGGATATACTCTTCTGACTGATGATGGCTTATCTTTCTCTTCAATCTCCCTCACATTTCTAAAAGAGTTGTACTAACCTAAGTGTCTCCACTTTCCCTTCCCTTCACCTGACTCTCCCCACCCCACTACCCAAATTCTTCCCACAGAAGTCAAATCAGATGGCATCTTTGTGTTTATTATCTCACTGACCCCTCAGCTATACTTGCCCCTGATGATAATTCCTGGTCTTGAAATAGCCTCCTCTGTTTTGGGACACTATGGTGTTACCTTAGTTAAGCAAAATAAACATTAATGTCTTCAGGTCATCGTGAGAGAGGGGTGCTGGAGAGGTTCTTTGAAGTTTGGCAGGAAGGCTTGCTCTTAGGGGAGAGGTGGTGTGACACTTGCTAAACTTAAGATCTACTAGGCTGACTTTTGAAAGATGAATTTTTTCCTAGAGACTGGTTTTGTGGTCTCTCTATCATGGCAAACTGATGACACCATGATACAGGAGTGGGTAAAATCAACCACATTATAGAGAACTGTTTATTATTGAAAAGGGGTGCAGTGAGACTGGATCACACTACAGAAACTTGTTGACAATGTTGGAATTTCCTCTCTTGGGGTATGATTAGATGTGAGAGAAGTGGAATTCAAAACATCTAGGTCTCCCTCATTATTTTCCAGCCACTCAAATTTCTAGAATTCCTTCTAGTCAACAAAATGGATTTTTTTTTATTATTAAAATAATACTATATTTAAATTTTAGTATAATTCAGTAAATCACAATGTGGCACTTGAGTACATACTACCTATTGGCTATTTTGGTTCTTTCTTACTCTTAAAATAGTATGTTCCCTGTTAGACTACAAGCACCTTGAAGTCAAGGGTCCTTTTTAGTTTCATTCTTATCTTCCACATTATTTCCATAGAGCTGAATGCTTAGAAGATGATAAAAACAATTTCCTATTATTTATTTAACAGATATTTTAACTTTCCAAATCAATGGGTTTTGAATGACTCCTGAATGCAATATATTATCTGAGGTGCAGAAGTATAATTGAGAAAATATTTACGTTAATTGCATTTCCTGAGCTGGAGGAGAGGCGGGAACACCTCAACACCTAGAGAAGATTTAGCACCAAGTTAAAACGGCCCAACACTCTCTTGTATGTTGTACCAACCTGGTTATAAAATCCAGAATCTCAAGCTCCATTAATATGAAGTTAATCTGGATTCTCTTTATGAGAAATCCTATAAATCCCAGTAGTTCACCTCCTTAAGGCCAAACATTCTCAATGTCCTTGACTGCATAGTAGCTAGATCTGGGATTTCAGATCAGGCCTTTTCCAGACAGGCAAATCATCTGAAAAGAAAAAGAAATCACATGTAATCCAGTGAATGTTTCTCCTTGTGTGGTTTCTCCACCAGCTAGAAAGATATTTATTTAAAGGCTCTGAACCTCTTGTAGTCTTTAATTTTCATTTTTAAGGGTCATTGTATTTTTAGAGAACTTTACACTATTCTTTGTTATACAGCCAGACTAGGACACCTGGAAGCAAAATCATTTTCCCTTGAAGAACATATGCTAGAATTTTAACGCAGGCACTGAATTCCAAACAGATTGACTACAGTGTAATGCCCGGACATTACAACTGGTGGTTGAAAGCTGACTGAAAGAGGGTCCACCAGTTAACCTATAAAGACAAAAGAGTCTGGAACAGCCGCTCCAGACAACAGAGCCTTAATTACCTGAAACGGTCAAGTCTCCCAGGACCCAGGGTGCACGCTGTCAGTGGAACTCCGCCGAAAGCTGCAAGTTCCCATGATTTCGGGAAAGGCTGGCCTGGGTCATGGAAGGTGGTACCTGAGCAAGGTATGTCATTCATTGGTAACCCGAAGCCGCCACTTCCCTCGGGGAGGAGCCGACGTCGGGACTCCACCCATCTCGAAAGGAAACGCGAGGCCGAGCGCGCCAGGTGGAGAAAGGAACGCCCTCCCGGCTCACCTCCGCAGAGGCGGGGCGCGGATCTCTATTACCGGCGCGGGCGGAGCACCTGGGCCGAGGCGGAACTGAGGGCGCGGGCCCCTCGGCCCGAAGAACCGGAAACTGAGACTCACCTGTGCGGCGGGGCGGAGGCGGGGCCGGGGCAGAAACGCACCTGAGCCGGAGGAAACCTCCCGCGAGCTTATCCCCGGGGCTCTCCGGAGCCGAGGGTGGGCGCCCCCCTCAGGCCCCGTCCGCGAGCCCCTCGGCGCGTCCCGGAGCGGCCGCCATGACCTGGAGCGCCACGGCCCGGGGCGCCCACCAGCCCGACAACACCGCGTTCACGCAGCAGCGCCTGCCCGCCTGGCAGCCGCTGCTGTCGGCCAGCATCACGCTGCCGCTCTTCTTCTGCGCGGGCCTGGCCTTCATCGGCCTGGGCCTGGGCCTCTACTACTCCTCCAACGGCATCAAGGAGCTGGGGTACGACTACTCGGGTTACCCGGGGGCCAGCAACTGCTCGGTGTGCGCCGCGGCGGGCCAGGGCCGCGCGCCGCCGCCCGCCTGCGCCTGCGCCTGGTACTTCTCGCTGCCCGAGCTGTTCCCGGGCCCCGTGTACCTCTACTACGAGCTGACCAACTTCTACCAGAACAACCGGCGCTACGGCGTGTCCCGCGACGACTCGCAGCTGAGCGGGCTGCCCAGCTCGCTCCGCCACCCGGTCAACGAGTGCGCCCCCTACCAGTTCAGCGCGGCCGGCCTGCCCATCGCGCCCTGCGGCGCCATCGCCAACAGCCTCTTCAACGACTCCTTCTCGCTGTGGCACCAGCGCTCGCCGGGCGGGCCCTACGTCGAGGTGCCGCTCGACCGCACGGGCATCGCCTGGTGGACCGACTACCACGTCAAGTTCCGCAACCCGCCGCTGGTGAACGGCAGCCTGGCGCTGGCCTTCCGCGGCACCGCGCCCCCGCCCAACTGGCACCGGCCGGTCTACGAGCTCAGCCCCGACCCCAACAACACCGGCTTCATCAACCAGGACTTCGTGGTGTGGATGCGCACGGCGGCGCTGCCCACGTTCCGCAAGCTGTACGCGCGCATCCGCCAAGGCAACTACTCGGCCGGCCTGCCCCGGGGCGCCTACCGCGTCCACATCGCCTACAACTACCCGGTGCGCGCCTTCGGCGGCCACAAGCGCCTCATCTTCAGCAGCATCTCTTGGATGGGCGGCAAGAACCCCTTCCTGGGCATCGCCTACCTGGCGGTGGGCTCCCTCTGCATCCTCACGGGCTTCGTTATGCTGGTTGTCTACATACGCTGCCAGGACCAGAACGACGAGGACGAAGACGAGGAGTGATCCCTACCTTCCAAGCACCCATCTGTTTGCCAAATTCCATCCGCACCTCACTGTTCTCGCTGCCGTGGAGGAAAGGGATCGGAGAAAAGGATTGCAGCCACACGGGGCTCTTGCTGGGGTGTTTGGACTGCAGAATGACGCATCCTTGCAAATTCTCCCCATCTTTGTCACGACTTAGCAAGTTGACCTTAGGTTCTTAAGGTCTCCGACGTTTGAGGGACTCCTATTCAACTCCTGTTTGAGGACCAGACAGACCTCGAGATGTTAAATAACTCATTCAAGCTCAGTTCATCATTGGTTGTTGACAGTTGACCTGCTTTTATCACGACAGTATAGTGGTCTTCTTTTCCTTGAGGGTAGGGGAGAATAGTCTTGTTAAAAGCGTAGATGGCTTAGGAGACTCCATCCTCAGATTCTGACACAATAAAGCTGGTGCGAGACCCTTGAAGCTGAGTTGTACAAGTTCAACTGGAGATTCCTATTGTAGTCCCTCTAATTTGGGACTCAGCCTTGGCCTGAAGCAAGAAGCAGGTGATTTTGTGATTTTAGACTATGAAAACGTTACACACACACGGAGAGAGAAAGATATTTCTATTAAGAATATTTGATCAGTCAGTTCACCAGTCTAATCCTATTTTATGTTGGATAAGAGAATTTATTACATTTTTTGACTGTGGGGTTGAGAGTCATCAGGTATTTTGCTATCATTTTTACAATATTCAGTCCATTGCTATGAAGTTTTAAATGGGACTACGAAATTGAAGGTATTCTGATTAAACCAGGCCCTGTTCTCTGGAGTTTTGAAAAAGAATAAAGGTTATGTTTGTCTTACCTTTGTTATCATGTTTGCTTAATTCTTTTGAACTTTGATCTTAAAGGCACAAAAATACCAACCACTCTGCTCATTTGTTATGGGCAGATTTATATGACAGTAAGAAAATCATCTTTCAGAATAAGGCTAGTTAAATTTCATCTTCTGTTAATTTTCTAAAACAGAATTTGAGCTTATGTTAACATCAACAACTAATAGGAATTAAACAGTCTTCAACTATTTTTTGAAGTTGGTAAAATGTCTGTTTAACGAATTATTTAGTATTAAATGTTACTAACAATGTGACTAGCAATCAGCAGTCATCTCCATTTCTGCACTTTAACTGTAAATAGCAATCTCTTGGGCATTTTGGACTACAGAGCAACAGAAACTTTAAAAACAAAAATGTGAAAATGTTCTCCTACAATGATCTCTGTGCTGTAGCATTTTATCTAGTTTGTAGGACTCTAGCTGGATTTGAATTCTCATGTTGTCCAGTAAATGCTTTCTAGCTGGCTGTATATTCTAGAATGAGGTAGAATTAGAGTGAACCTCAACAGTTAAACTGGAACTGCGCTTTGATCTACCTTGTAAAATAAACCACACACGAAAGAGAAACTAATGTGGTCAGTGGGAACTTCCAAAAATAGAGTAATGTAATAAGAAAGACTTTCCAGGGATCCCCAGAATCAAATAAACTAAACCATTTATGACAATGCAATTGTAAAAATCAGAGACAGGAAAATAGTCTGGGGTTTCCTTTAGTAACAAGATATAATTTCATAATACAGGGCTCATTCTGCCTCACTTTGAGTCTACTACCTTCTTTTTGTCCTTGATCTCAACAATCTTAAGTTCTCGAAGGGAGTTATTGGTAGGGCTGCAATAAAATCGATTCCTCCTATGCCATTTGGATGTCAATCTTCAGTTGCTGTAGCAGTAAATTTCTTCTGCCTTTATTTTCATTGGGCATTTCTTTGCATCACAGATCTTTTTTTCCATAACTTAACTATAGCTGATTGATTTTAAGTGACAAATTAAAAACAATTTAACTTCAAGGAGAATGTTTTAATTTTTCTCTGACAAAACTAGTCATTTTTAAGGTGTCATCAAGATGGCCTTAGTGAATCCGACTGAAACACACTAAGAGCTGTTATATGAGAATAGCACTTTTTATAAAGAATTTGTGAAAATTGCTGACAGTGTTGATTCCACCACAACCATCCTGCCACAATCGTTCCGATAAGACTAACAACATGGTATCCAGGGAAGAAATGCTTCCTTACTGGTTAGTTGTCGGTGTTATGGCTCCCACCATTCACAGTACTCGTGTAAATTAGGTTCCTACAACTGGCATTCCTTTATTTTATGAACTGAGTTGAGAAGCTCACATGGGATAGAGGAAAATCACTTGGCTATGGAAACCAACATAGACATTTGGGGTGCAGAGAAATAAAAGGAGTAAAAAAGGGAAGAATGAGATTTGGAGCCTGAGCCAGTGTTCTGGGCCAGCAAGGTGCCCAGCAGACAGGAGACTGGCTGCAAAGGGAGTCCATCACCAGCAGCAGAGCTCACCAGCAGGACTCGGATGACAAGAGCTTTAAGAAACTCGGTAAGTGGATAGTGACTCACCTCCTTCTGAACCCCCGAGCTTGTCTTCTTGATCAATTTGAGTGTGATTTATCTTTTTTTCCTTAGAAGGAAAAGGTATTACTGTCAAGAACCTTCACGAATAGCCTTGCCTTTCACAATGCGCTCTTAACTAAGTTCCCATTAAAATGACTGAAACCTTACATTACTGATGAAAACTGCAAATGATGTGTCATTAATAATGATACTTTGTTCTTCTAAAAGGTCTTTGTTCTGAAGTCCAAGGTGCTTAACACTATGTGGTCTCATTAATCTTATCCATCAAAACTTGTGAGCTTTTAGAAAATCAAGACTGATGAAGCAGAAATATATTCCTTTCTATTTCAGTTTTGTTCACACCCCTCCAAAAGTAAGTAGCATTCTAAAACAAAAGCAAAACTTCTAAATGAGGCAGTGTTTACCATTTAAATGGACCACTTGACCACTTAAATAGGAAGATGTGATTAATTCTTGTTGTGCTCTTAAGTAAAAGACATTTTCCACTTTTGTTGGAATCCAAAATTGTAGAGGCAGCATTTCCTATTCATAGTAAGACAGAATGTAAAATACTTTGAACTTTCTTCCTTTTTCTTTCTTTTTACAGGGATTTAGAAGTTAAGACTTACCTGTTACATCAACATAATTTGTAAATAGCTGAATTTGGTATTTCTCAAATTTTACTTAAAGGGGTCACATAGGCACTTTGATGAATCTTTTACAACATTCTTAAACAGCACATAAATAAATGGTGGAATCTCTGTCTCCAACCCTAACTTCTCTCAAACTCACATTTCCAAACTGCTTCTTAGACACACCTAAATTGCCTATAAATAGCATAAATTTTGTGTGATCAGCAGTAAACTGTCACCTCATCTCCAAACCATTCGCCAATAGTTCCAGATGCTGAAGATGAGTCTCCTGTTCCTCTCAAGCATGAAGCCCAAAACAGAAATGCCTTCTTGACTCCTCCCTCTGTCTCTTTCTACATCTAAACAGTTATCAGATCCTGCTGCTTCTGTACCCCAATGCACTTTCAATCAGGTCTTTCTCGTCACTTCACTGCCATATGGCTTTGTTGTTTCTCCTCTGTAAGTTGATGGAACCTTCTAATTGGACTCCAGTTTAGTCCCCACATCCCAGCTCCAGAGAGCTAGCTAAAACAGAAAGCTCATTACATTACCTGTCACATTAAAATGTCTCCTGCCTATACAGCCTACAGGAGGAAGTCTATATTCTTTAATAAGACATAAGACACCTTCAGGGTTGGTCTTCTAAATCTTCATCTCCTTTTCTTCCATGGCCTCACCAAATTCCAGCCATATTGAATGCTTCGAAAGGGCCTGAATCTAACATCTCCTCATGTCTTTGCCTGTGCTGGTCTTGCCTATCCACTTGATCACTTGAATCTTTCCATCCATCCTTGAGACTCCACTCAAGTGTTTGCATCCTCTGTCCTCTGCAAAGTCCCCTGCAAGCCCCCGTTACCTCTTCCATTCATTTTCCTCAGCCTGGCCTTCCCTTTATGCTTGTCCCATTCCTCTTCGAGCACTTACCATGGTGCTTGGGAATTCCCTGTTTGCTTCTCTAGATCCATATCCAGACTCATTTCTTTGAGGACTGAGAATTTTTTTCCTCACTCATCTTTATTATTGTCAATGCCCAGCTGAATGACCAGCACATGGGGATTCCACAAACATTTGTTGAATGACTATTAAGAAGTCAATGATTTAATTATTTTACTACCACTGAACATTATTTCATATAACATAATTGAATGCGTAAGAAATCATTGAGGAAACAAACAAGAAGTGGAGATGGCACCCAAAACTTCTAGAGCAAGAGAGCTGGGAATGCTCATATATTCTTAACAGCATGGAAATGCTAAGTTTCAATTTCCCATTTGGATAACTTAAACGTGCAATCAGGTTTTCCACCATAAACTAATTTGCAGAAGTGAGTAGCAGATGGGTTATATTAGCCCATTGATAGAGGGGACAGTTACTTTATACTCAAAGGCAATGTCTTTCCTATCAAACTGCAGTTAGTTAATGGAATGTTTACAATTTTGTGGGGCTTCTTTATAGAGGAGAATTTTTACTTACTGGAGCATTTTTTAATAAAACGTAAATGAATATTGCTTTCCTCTGCCATATAATTGTCCCAGAATCCATTTAAACAAAACTAGCATTGGTAGAGTAATATCCAGAAAGGGAAGCAAAATTAAATGGGATTGTAATTGTCTCATTTGCTGGCTAGTGTTTGGTTTATAACATTTGGCACATCTTGATATCTACATAATAGTAGTTTAAAAACCATAAATAATATTTTACAGATGCTGCACCATGGTTATTTAAGTTCAGGGGTTTATTTCCCTATGCACTAAGTAGCTATGAATGAATTATGTTTAGTCTGATCTCCCACAGAAGGGTCATAAACCTTCAAGTCATAGCAAACAGCAAACATAGCAAACTTCAAGACATCAGGAAAACTATACATGTAAAAGAATAATGCATGATAAGGGAAAGGTATTTCTTTTCTTTTCTTTTTTTTTTAGTAATATATGTTACCAGGCAGGAGCTATAAAATGTTGTTATGTTAAACTTTCCTCTGATTCTGGAAAACAAGTTAAGAAACCACTTCCACTGTCAATCCTAAGGTAGCCAGGCCAGCTGTGGAACAAGAAAAAGGGCCTTGGAAGGTGATTTAGGCCCCAAGCCAGGAGCAGTTTCTCCAATTCAGTTCCCCTCACCCCACAAGATGAAAACAAAGAAAAACTGCAAGATCATAAGAGGTGGTTTTGCAAACTTTTCTTTACTACCAGCATTCTTTTCCAGTGACTCCCAGGCAAGGTTTTTATAGCTACTCAGAAGTGGGGGTAGAGAGAGTTTTAGCATTAAGGTACAATTCACTTTTCAAGTTAAATCTGGTTAAAATGCTTAAATGAAATTGTTAAGCACTTATAATGCACCGGACAATGTGCTAAGCAATTTTCTCGCATGTAATCTTTATAGCAACCCTAACAGTATCCCTATTTTGCAAATGCAGAACCAAAGGTTTGGAAAAATAAAGCAATTGGTGGAAGGTTAACAACTGGTGGGAGACAGCAGTGGGTAACGAACTTTCTACCTTTTCAAAGTCAACAGTGGTGATTTCCAGGTGATGCTCTAAGAGTTTTACCTATATCCGCATCTTGTAATCCTCACAAGGGTCCTGAGAAATAGACACTAGTAGTATGTGCACATCACAGAAGAGGGAACTGATTCTCAGGGAGATGGAGCAGCTTCACCACAGCACACATGGTAACAGAGCTCAGGTGAAGCTGTCGGAACCAGGATTTGAAGCCAATCCAGGGGTCTCACTGAAGCACTTGACTTCTTGAATCCTCTATTTTTCTGTTTGTGCTAATGTTACTTATGAATATGAAGATTACTCTTATGCAGGAACCAGAATAGATGGGACAACCTGAAATAGGACAGAGGCTGGATGGTTGAGAGAGCGAGAAAGGAAATTCCACTTGAGCCCCAGAAATGAAGACATTATCAGCTTCAGTAACAGAGACAGGTTTTAGTGCAGGGACAGACAGCAGACAAATGGGACAGGACAGAGAGGGATTCCTACCATGAACTAAAGCACAGAAATGATTATAATTTAGGAGAGTGGTTGCCCCTGAGAAAGAAGGAGGTAAATGACAGCAGCGACAGGCACAGGGGTGTCAAAAGTTGAGTAACATTCTCTTTTTAAGCTGGTAGGTGGACTTAGTGGTGTCTGTTTTATTGCTATTCCTTATATTACACATTCAGAATTGAAAAATTCTAGCATTTGAGCAATCTACTCTGTACTAATGAAAAGCTGTGGCTGGGGTTCTGAGTCCACTTTCATGATGCCTTTAGATTCTCTTCTCTGTTGTTTCCAGTGTTGGTATAGACTCAGGTAATACACAAGGTTAGAGTCATTCATTCACAGGCACTTGTCACCTCATTAAGGAACCAGGAAAAATTTAAATTGAGGTGCACCCTGGTGGAGAAGTGGTTAGGTCAGTCACCTCTGAAGGAAAGCAGGCCGCATATCTCTGGGTTTGAGTTGGGGGTAGGGGTGGGTGAGGGGACAGCTAGTGTGAACAACTAAATAAAAATAAAGTGCTTCTTCCTCTTCTCTCTTCCTGCCTGTCTGCCTGCTCATCTTCATTGCTGCTATACCTCTCCTTAAAAACAAAAAACCAAAACAAAGACAAACTTAAAAACAAAACTTAAATTGAACGTTTTATTTTAAATGGCATTAGATGGACTACTGTTCCAAAGTGCTCCATCTTAACTGAATGTTCAAAGGACCAGAGGTGCCCCTGCTCGTCGGTCCCCTGACAACTCTATCAGGTGTGACATGCCCAGTTTGTCCAAATTCCTGATGAAAGAAGCAAGGACCTGGGGGCTGCTGGGCTGGAGAGACTGATTGTATATCAGCAGATTGATCTACAGGACCAAAGCTTCCACGTCGCCCCCATGTCTTACATCAAAGCGGGAAACAGGAGGAAATGTAATCGAAAGGGAGATTAACCCCAACACAGAAGTATATTTTTTTTCTTTTTTTAAAGAGAGGAAGAAAGGGAGAGGAGAAAGACACACTGATTTCATCCCCGCCCAGGGTCTCCAACCCAGGTCCTTGGCATCACCTGCTCAGCGGCGTCTCAGCAGTCAAGGCCACAGGCCGCACCCCCAACACTACAGAAATCTAGGAAGAGAGCGAATCTTATTTTCGCTACATTCCCTTGAATGTGCTGCTGCTAATGATGAACTCAGGCTTGGTGTCAGCCCCTGTGCATATCAGAGTCACATTCTACCTGCTTCAAACACCCCAGGGCTGGGGAGAACATTCCACGGAACTGAGAACTTGACCCTTTGAAACCAATTCTTCTTGGCCTCGATGACCCTGCCAAGGACAGTGACCAGAACCTGACTCTAGAGACACAGAAGGGAGTGTACAGTTTCTTAGGTTGACACCGGTCCAACTCGAAATGGGAATCCTGCATCTAAACCTGTACGCTACTGCCCTCTGCTGGATGGAGAAAGCATCACCACCTCTGGGCTTAAGCAGAAGGGAAAACAATTTGCTTTTGTGTGATTTGTATGTGCATGTTAAATATTTGTTGTAAACAATAAAGATCTTGAGAGTAAGTACAATCGAAGTGCTTATAAATTTCATAATTATTCTGTGATTTTTAATACATTCCAAGCAATAAATTGAAAAAGAAACTGTCATGTTTATCTTTAATTTTTATTCAAATAATATAGTATATTTTCTTCAAATATAATTCTAGTGGTTACTGCCAATTTAACTTTTTCCTTTAAAAATCATGTGTTTATTTCAGGATTATGTTATAAAGGAAACATTTTTGACCTTGATGTTGGAAAGGTAAATATCTACTTGGTTTGTCAGTTTAGGCACAAAAAATGAAAACAACTGATTTTCTTTTGACTAATTTTTGCTATTCACTAAATAACTTTGCCAAATAGACACAGATCTGTCTTTTTACATTCAAAATTGTAAGATATTTTTTAAAATTAAAGACTAATATTGATAGGCTTCTTTCCCAAGAACTATATAAAATGCCTCATGGGTTTGATAAAATCTGTCAGCTGTTTCAAGAAGAAAGCCTCTAAGAAGAGTCTGAAAGAAAATAACTTTGCTCACATAAGAGCCTATGACTCACTCGCACTGAAATAGTAATTCAGGTGTGAGTGATTTTAAACTGTGCATATTTTTCCTGAGGTTGATATTGAACCTAAGAAATATAAACTTTTGTAAAATATTTTAATTTTTGTAGACATGACTCTTCTGCCATGCTGCTATACTGAAATCTACCCTAAATTCCTTCCAACCTAAGATGCTTTTTTTTCTTTCCTATTTAATGTCTCTAAAATTATTATGTCCCTCAAATTCCTGGTTTCTTACGATCCATGGCCTCTCACAGCTGCTATCTTAAACCTATTGCCAGCCAGGTGATGGTCAACGAAGTCGTTATTCTGCTGCAGAGTCATTGTCTTTGGGGACAAAATACTGCGTTGTGTGTAATGACAAAGACATTAAAGATTCTGTCTCTAGAGGGATTTGGAAGAGTTGAACTTCGAACAAATTTTAGAAGACCTTTAAGCAATTTAGTTTACATTTTTTAAATGTCTGCATGCATGGAATACATAGCAAAATCTATCAAATATGTATAAAATAATCCTTTTAATCAGGATAAAATATGAACATTTTAATGCCAGGAATTGTTAGGCCCTATTTTATGGGGTAGCATTTTCTTTTCTTAGTGGTATATGCATTAGAGTAATCTCATGATTGATGGCATCTTAAATTCAGTGAATTTTATGGTAGAATAATAAGGCAATGGAAAAAAATGCTTCTGAATAAAAAAACCAGATGATATAAGATGGCATTAACTGAAAAAACATATTCACTTGATTTCCACTGCCTGTATCACCAATCAATTTTGAGGAGGAGATGGAACTTCAAAAACTCTCCCACTCCTCTGATGTCCCCAAATATTAGATGAATAAACAATGTGCAGATGCCAGCATAGATCAGCCCCTGAGCCTGCGGCGTCTCACTGTAATTCTGGGTGGGGGCCAGCCAACCTTCGGCATCACAAAAAGGGCAGGTGAGGGGCTTAGGGATCAAAGTCGACACGTAGTTCATCTGCAGTCCATGTAATATACTTCACTGTAAGGGCACTCAGGGGAATAGGGTGTCAGAAGAGTGAGAATACTGAAGTGTCTATCTCAGTCCCTGAGGTCTCCTTTGTACTAGGAAGTTGGGCTGATAAGCATATATCACAGTTATATGGTCCCTCTCTGTGCTTTCAATATGAGTTGTATGTGAGTGTGTGAAGCTGATGTCCAAACATAAATCAGAGTTATTTCTGTTGACAGGAAATAAAGTTAGGCCATCAGACATACTCAGAGCCAGTATCTGCTTTCATGTTTTTCAAAGTTATAGGGAAAAGATGTCTCCTATTACTGTGACTGTCTTGTCAGAGCCAAGACGGAGCCAACTCCATTCCACCTCAGTTCTTTCCTTTGCCAAGAATGGAAAACTGCGTGTGATAAAACACTGCCAAGAGAAAGTTCCAAATAAAAGCCTCCCCGTTGATTTAGTCTCAGCTTAGCTGAAGACTCACATCGACTCCACCCTCTACCACCCTACCCAAGGAATTAGCCTTTTGTTTTTCCTTCAAAAATTGTGTTTCTTGTTCTCCGCTATCCATCCCCGCCTCCTCGCCTCTCTCTCTTGTCTCCACTTCAACAACGGTCATAGAATCAAATGTTTTTTAATCACATGCAGACTCAAACACCAATTTTCTGGACTCTAGTGATAGGAAATGTCCACAAATCTGGTGACGAGCAGGCATATAGATAACGCAGGCATAGAAAGCTGTTGCTAGTGACACGCTCTGATGAGAGCTGCTCTTCAGGCCCTCAGGAGGTAAGTTCCCATCTGCCTTTGCCCGGGATCCCTGTTTCTGAGCTGAGTCAAGCCCCAGGCTCAGGAGACTCGCCAACAATTTTCCCCACAGCATTTTTCTGTAAGAACTCCTCCTTTGCTGCACCCTCAAAAGTTCCCTGAGTTTGAAAACTTTCTCACCTGCTTGCTTTGTGCAACTGCAGAGTCTCTTGGGTATGGCCTACCTTCTGGATCTGTAATTTTCCTAAAAGCCTTAGTTGGCTTTCAAACTCTTCCCCCTCCTGGAGTTTAAGTTCTTGGAGAGTTCACCTGGGCCAGTCTCATCCGGTCCACGTTAACATGAAACATCGACGTAGCAATATTTAAGCTTTATGTTTTCAGGCTGAAGGTAAAATTATTCTAAATGTGGTTTGGGCATGGAGATCCTGGGCCTGGTCAATCTTCTGTCATGATCTAAGCATGTGACCTGGATAAAGTACTTAATGATTTGTGCCACCTCCGCTGTAAAATGAGACTGTTGGTCTCAATTAACTGGATTCCATTCCAGCGCGAAGATTCTGTGACTTGGGATTTAGAAGAAAAATTTTATAGTGAAGTAGGTACAGGATAAATCTTCCATTTTAAGGTTGAAAGAGTCATCATTTCCTTGAAATATCTTCTACAGACTATGTCTATTTTCATGAGATGCTATATGGAATCATTTTGCTGCAGTGTGGAGAAAATCCACAGTGTAATCAATTAAAGTTTCTTGGCATGCCCTGGTGGCTTAGTGGTTAACTTTGTGGCCTCTGGATGGTATAGTCCACATACATCTCAAGGATCCAGGGCTGCTTCCCAAGGCAGTGAGGAGGGGAAACAACCAAGATAAACAACTAACTAAATAAATAAATGCTCCTTCCTTCTCTCTCTTCTTGCTTTCTTCCTACTTCTCTTTATTCCTGCCTGTACCTTTCCTTTAGAAAAATAAATGAAAATAAGGATTCTTCCTTGTAGGACTTCTCAGAGCTTTTAATATGCTAATAGGCTTATAAATCTCTAGGACGGAGATCAAATATGATAAAACTGTACAAACATATTTGAGCAAATACCTCATTTTATTTCAAATACACATGGTCATCTTGTAGACATAGGGTTCCACATAAGTAATCTTGGAGAATAGTCCCCTAGGGCTGGTTTCTCAAAAAGAAATGCAATTGTCACAACTGCAAACATTTGTAATGGAGAAGAGTCCTGTTATTTTTCACTGAAAATCAATTGAGAGATTATATTGAGGCTTACTTTGAACTGGGTTGCTTCTGGTGTCAGCCTCTAGCTTTTCCTTAATGATATGATTCCCCAACATGTGGAGAAGGAGCAGCAGGTGTCGGCCATGCTCTTCACCCTCTTTCTGCCCCAATCCCAGCCCAATCCACACTTCTCCGTCCCTCCATGTTCTCACTTACAGCACAGACTCTAAGATACGAACAGCCACCTCTGTGGACTTGCTAAAATCTAAGGAATCTAAGCCTCAGTGTTTCACTGCCAGACACTGTTCCAAAAAGTTCACTGATCTTTGAAATCAGCCAGCCCCTAAGCCCACTGAAGGGGGTCAAGAGAGTTAAAAGATTCCAGATGGGGCCCAGGCAACCGCTCTAATTTCTTCCCCCTCTGTTACTCATTCAGGGTGTGACCTATACAGGTCACTAAATCTCTATGTGCTTTCAACTCCCCATTTATAAAATTTGGCTGATACATATTGATTTCTAGGATGTTCAGAGATACTCGAATTAAAGTCATTACAAGGAGCAAATTCCCTACCTGATGTTCATGTTATTACCAGGGGAGACTCTAAGCTCAACTCAACAGGCAGAAAGCAGCAACGCACAAGACATTGAGAGAAGCCCCAAATCAGGTTTTCCCAGCTCTGGAGTCTCTGCTACCCTATTAACCATGCACTTTCACAGCGGACAACATCTATTTATAAAGGCAAATATTTAATTAGCAGGACCCTGGGACTGGCAATGCTGCTTTTAACACATGTAACAAACCTGAGCAGCAAACGCAGTAAACTTAAACTACTGCAAAATTAGAAAGTTTAACATAAAAATGGAAGATCTTTAAATAGCTGTTTTGTGCAGTGTTCTTAACAGACAAGACTGCCACACAATGGAACTGTGTAACTGCTAACAGCAGGCGCTCCAGGAAGATAAAATAAACTGACTTTATGGACCTGAGGAATTGATTTTTAATGAGATTCTGCTCGGCTCTAATGGCATCCTGAGAGAATGATCCAGTTTCCATGGCCTCTGGTACAGTTATAAGGTGCAGAGCAAGGACTTGGCTACACAGTGCCTTTTAGGGTATGAGATTAAATAAAATTAGGATGTTGTTCTAAGACATACTCCAGAAAGTGCCTGAGCACGCACACATGCCGCTAGACATTCAGAGGCTTTGCCTGAGACATTACATTCGTGTGTATTTGGAGTTCTAGAAAACCAAAATCCTTGAAGTTACAGGCGTGTGTTTATATTTCTCTAGCAGAGTAAAAGACTTGAATGATTCTTTCATATTCCATAACTTGGGTTCCCTGCTGACAGTCAGATTTACGTGTCTCTGTATTGAGAAGGTGGATATGGGTAAGGACAGTTTGTCACAGCTACAGACATAGCTCTAGATAACACGTAGAATAGAGAAGGCAGAGCAGTGTATTGGTAAAGAACATGAGCTTTGAATCTTGTCTCTGCCACTTGCTAGCTTCCCGGTGTCTCAATTTCCTCTTAATGAATGTGGGTAGTAACACCTACATCATGGGGTTGTAGTCAAGATTAAATGACATCGAGACACCTCACAATTTAGGCACATCTTAGCAATATAATATCAAGTGAAAAAGTAAGTTCTAAGTGATTACGTCTAGCCTATTTTTTTATGAAGTGAAAGCTGAGTTACATTTAAATCTGAATGTTTAAGCATTCACATAGCATCAATAAAATTCTACTTAAAGAGAAAGGAAAAGAAATGATAGATGTAGGGTGCAGAATGATGAGTCCATTGAGAGGCAGAAGGTGGGAGAATGGAGATAAAATCCTCTAACTAGATAATAGTTTATAGTCAAGGTTCTAGTTTGTATTTGGGTGGTGAACTTGCAAGTATATATTCTGAATAAGAATGGCTAGTTAAATAACATATGGACGATGATGATTCCTTCACAATCCAAGAAATATGGCTAATCTAACACTATGCATAGGAAGATCAAAGAAAAAGAGAGAACAAATAATAAAGTGATGAATACAGTACTTGGTACATAATAAGACCTCAAGAAAATGTTAGGTAGTTAGCTAGGTACTTCTACACATATCCACATATATTTTCATCCCTAATAAGTTTAACTTCCCACAGTTTCATCACTTTCCCTTTACTTTCTCTGTTTTCTAAGTTCCTCGTCCATTTTTTCTGTTGTATCATCTGCATTTCCAAAATCCTTAACTTTTTAAATTTTAAACGCTTTAAGGTATAATTTACATACAACGCTAGGAACAAATCCTAGGTGTTCAGCTGGATGTGTTTTGTCAATTGTGAACATAACCATCATACAACACAAGAATAGCATATTTCCATCACCACCAGAGCGCTTTGTGACCCTTTCCAGTCAGTTCCTCCAGGGCCTAAGGCAACCTCATTTTGACTTCGGATTCTTCTCATTGTAGGTTAGTTTTGACCGTTCTTGGACTTCATGTACATGAATTGTACAGAATATACTCTTTCATATTCAGCTTCCTTTGGAAAAACCTAATGTTTTTTAAATTCTCCAGATTGGTATATATCTGTACCCCATTACTTTTTATTGTTGAGTAGTATTCTGCTGTATGATTACACTACAATTTGATTATCCTTTCTCCTGTCGATGGACATTTGGGTTGTTTTCACTTTAGGGCTATTTGAGTAATATTGCTATGAACACTTTTGTATGATTATTTTTGTGAAGCTGTCTTTCCATTTCTCTTGGAAAATATTTAAAGTGGAAGCACTGAGCAGTGGGGTAGAAGCCTATTTATCTGTATGAGAAACTTATTTTCCCAAAATGATTGAATCACTCCAAATCCTTAGTTTTGTACCATCTAACTCTATTGAAAGTTACTTTAAGTAACCACATCAACAATGACCCATTTGTGTCAGGTCCATGCCTTTTACAAGTCCGAAAGATTCCCAGACCAGGAAAATATACGTTTTTAAAGATATGAATGTAAATGACAACAGATGAATTTAGGCCTGTCTGATGGCAAAATGTACAAAAGTCAGAACAGTGAGAAAGCACTTCCCTGCTTATTCAGACCACAAAAGGAAGTGCTTTTAAGAATACTACTTGCATGAAGCGGGCACCTAAATCATAGATTTCCCCAGCTGACTGGATGTCCCTTTCTGCTTTGACTTCAACAGACAGAAAAATCTTTTGGGGAAAGGGTGGGTGACCGATTGCAGGGACATTAATTGCCTTCCACGGGCTGGTTGATTTGGCTATAAAGAGAAAGCTTTGCCCTAGTCCCGAAGAGATTACATCTGTTTCTCGTATAGCTCAGCCACCCATGCTGCTTCTACCATTCCCTAATGCTGGCCAGGCTACTACTTTATTGATTTTTTTTCCCCTGTCCTTTTAAAAAGATGAAAGTTCCTAAAAGCTTTTTGCATGCAAGTATGTGTGTTTGTACATATGTGCATGTGTGTGTGTTGGTGACAGCAGTGGTGTAGATTAACTCAGCAGCTACTAGGCAAACCATTCAGTGTGTGTGTGTGTGTGTGTGTGTGTGTGTATTTTAACCAATTACTCTAGGACTGTCCGCCCCCAGTGGTAGAGCTGGCAGAAGCCTAACAATTACAATGTGATGACAACAACTTAAATATAATTAGTTGGCAATGACTTGAGACCTCATTAACCCCTTTAACACCTCATGGTTTATGATTAAAATGAAATACTTGAGGATCCTTTATAGGACATCTTATCTTACTACCAGAAGTTATTTAGGTATAACTGGAATACTTGTTTCTTTGGTATGTCTCCAATCATTCTTTGATCATCAACAATGATTATTCAAAAAGCTTATCATTATTCTCTGGAAATTGATGGGTAAGGACTTGAACTCAGAAACTACTCAGAAATCAATTGTTTTCTTTCTTCCCCCAGCAATACCACCAAACTCTCATCCAGTCTTTAAGAACTAAGTAAGTGATGTTCAAACTTTTTAAAGTCAGCCCCTTTGTTCTTGTAAACTATATGATTGAGAAAGTTAACTGTGATTTTTACTGAAATCACATTTAGTGACTGGAGAATTCAACCATGAGATTTCATAGGTGTGCATATCTCTTCAGTGAACCCAGGGTATTTCACAAATCTGTTCGCCTGAGACTCTAATAAAACATACGATAGTTTTCACTTTTCTTGACAAGTCATGAATAAACATTTAATAGATAGGTGAATAAATGCTGACATTCCAAGATCATCTAGAATTTATTCAGTCCACCCTGCCTCGAGAATAGACACCCTCTAAACCACTAAAGGTGAAAACCCAGTGGTTCTATCCTTTGCTCCTATTTCTTAAGAAAAAACTTTGGGGACAACCCATACATATTAAACTGAAAATATCAGACAAGATTCTAATATTTAAGAAGGTGTGAAATAAGATTTACTTTTACCTATAAAACTATAATCATACAATTCGTTGTACTAGTAAGACACATACTCTTTTATATTATTTAAACATTCCAACTATTTATTTGATGTGGAATTCTATATAATGGAGTCAAGATTACCTGTTTTCCACTTTCAGGACAGTGGCCCTTAAGTTTTGGGGGTCACAGACCCATTTTGGAACATGGTGAAGCTATGAACCCTCCAATCCAGAAAAAGTCTCTAGCCATTTATACATCAATCTGACTTTTCAGGGATTTACAAATTCCCAGTTAATATTCTCTTATCATCTGTAACATAAGGATGATTTTAATCTTCCAGGTATATTGGTGATAGTTAATTTATCAAACAAATGAAAGGAAAATGGACAATGGTGAACAGATTATATTCACTTTGGAAAAATACGAGAGAACTACCGTAGTTAGGAACCCAAGCAGGGTGGGCCAAGGGTGGGAATGCCTTGTTATAAAATAAGGGTTAAGTGTGTAGTAGGCATTTCTAGAAAAATTTGATTAGAAGTTCTGGGCACGGGTTTCTCACAGTAGAATCTGTATGGCTCTTTCAAAAATAATTAGCAGAGATTCTTGTTTAAAATACATATTCCTGGGCTCTGCCTCAGTCAACAGCTTAGCATTTCCTTTGATGAGAGCTGTGACCCGATAATTCAGTTTAATAAGCTCTCCAGGTGATTTCTGCACACAGCTAAGTTAGAGACTGTCTCTTGCACTCTCATTCTTAATTCTAATTCTCACATCTCTTGCAATGCACTTTACTTCTATAAGTATCATTAGTCAATGAGAATGAACATCTTCCATAAACATCCAGAAAAATGCTTTTGATAACTCCAATTTGGATAGTGGATGTCATCAGGGAGAGAGCCCTTGGAAGGCAGCTGCAAACAATTGTCACTCGGCTGCACTTACCATCAGAGTCAGGCCACTTTAGATTGGCCCATCACATTGTTTCATTTTTTTGGTACTTAGTCATTTGTTACAATAAAAATTAAGTTACAGGGAAGGAACGCTGTGACAGGATAATGGACTCCTGTTCAGAAGAAAGCAGCCTGCCTCCAATTCATCACGGCATTTATAGTGCATTAGAAGACATTACAGTGACAACATCATTCCTCTGGGGCAGGAAGGAAAACCAGATTGAGTGGGAAAGAGGGATTTACTTCATGAACTTGGCAAAAGTGAAGTAAAAATAGAAGCCAGGGGTGGTTTAAATTGCCATGTTCAGCAAAAGAGAAGAAAAAAACGAACAATCTCTGAGAATAACATTCCAATATGTTAAAGAATTAGCTTATTTCACCTTGCATCACACTAGTGGTTTGTGGGTTAAAATGAAATGGTGGCCTGAGGAATAACAGAGAGGCGAGGAGAAAATGGGCAAAGTTAAGGCAATTTAAAATGATTAAAGCCCACAAAATATTTTTGCAAATATAAAATCCTGGAGAGAGGCTTAATGATAATATTTGTCCAATGAACTGAGCCAAAGATATGTATATTGTCTAGGTATTTTAATTGGAGGCCTGAAGAATCATTATAAAATCATAAGAAATCTATGTCTGTGTTCTCATAAAAGTGAAAATGGTTGTTTGATGTTGGAAAGTAGTGTTCTGAAATGCAGGGGCTAAAGGAATGTGGTACTGGGTAGGTATGCCTGCCAATTTAGACCTGGGAACTTAATAACTTTATAGTCTTTTTACTGTTATTCCTATACTACGTTAATCCTGGGAAAAAATGAGAGCGTACCGGGCAGCTTGGTGTAATGGGAATAAGGTTTAATTCTGTGCTTTTTTAAGGTAACATTTTTCTAAAGTACACTGTGTCTTAAAGTAACGCTATTTCATAGAACTCAGATCTTTTTATTTTCTGTTTTGGTCCGGTTTTCTCCTTCATACAATATTTAATTCACTTAAGAACCAATTTGAACAAAAACCTGTGTGGTCTCATTTTCTTTCCCTGTCAATCTGTGTTATTTCCAGGGTGAAAGGTAATTTTGACCATAAACATGGTTTCCATCACACATTTCTAATTTTAACCTATTTGTCTCCATTTGATTTACATTGGGTCTAGAGCAAATTAACCATTGTGAGCTTTTATTGAAAATTAATTAGGTGGCTAAAGTGCCCATGGCAGACTCTGCCAGTACATGTTTCTCTCCGGGCTGCCAGCCTTCTCCAGTTAAAACACCTAGCAACTTAAAAAAAATCTATAAAACGAATGATATAATTAGTTCCAGAATGGAACTCAATCTCTTTGAAATCAGATGCTTTCTTCTAATGCTGAAGGGCTATGCTAGAGCAAGCATTTTATGGTATCAGGGGATTTTCCTGGGGGTAAAGAGTAGCTCATTCTAGCTGAATCACCTCACATGACTTACAAAAGGTGTCCTTGTGATACTAAATATAACTGCACCTACGGGCTGATTCGTAAGTCAAAGCAAGGAGAAAGAGGAAAGCTGTGTTTACCATCTTGGAAAAGTGAACAATAAGCTATCCGGCTTGGAGAAAAAGAATTCATGAGTGAGTGCATGTGTGTGTGTATATGACAGAGAGAGAGATTATACTTAGGAAAAGCCAGGATATAAATGTGATTTATTGTAAATAGTTCCACAACATTAAAATGAGTTTTTATTTTCTATGTATGCTGCTTCAAAGAAGAGCTCTGTGGGCTCATAAAAGTGCAGAGAACAAATAGGGGCCTCTAAGTCCAATTTATATGCCATGCCCACTGTGCACCGAGACACATATAATCTGTAAAATGTCAGCTTCAAAGTTCCACCGAGATCGGTGTTAACCCTGACCTCTGGCCTCGCCGCCTCTGGCTGGGCCTGCGTGCTTTCTTTACCAGCTGTTTTAGATAAATGTGTTCCATTTTTAAGAGATTGTCTCAGCGTTTCTTACATGAATAGTGGTAATATTATTAACTCTCACTGGAGAAACCACCTTTTCTAAGAGGGCTTTGCAGAGGAACCAATCATTTCTTGCCCCATGCAGAGAGTAGTGGATTAATAAATATGTCATTGTACCGAAAATATTTAAACAACACTGGGAGAAAAGAGCAAGGCACACAACAAAAGGAAAGTATATTAGTAGTGTTTCCTGTCAAAATACACAGAGGAAGCACTTTATTTGGACCATTTTCTCCATAAAGAGACATGGCGGGCCAAGATAAACACTATGAAGGAATCTGGCTTATCCCACTTTGGAGATTGGAGACCATCAACTCAACCAAAGTTATGAGACCAAAACCAGGTTTTTGTCTCCAGAGGCTACTAAGGGAAGCCATCACCAGAGGCCAGGGGATGGACTTAGTGGATCAATAGTGCACAGTTAAGTTTCTTACATGGCATACAGGGCTTCTTACATGGTTTAGTGGAGCAATACTCTCCTTACGATCAATAAGGAGAAAATTCGAAGCAATATAACATGTTAGTGTAGAGGATTTAGGCAACCAAGCCCACAGATGTTTCTGTCAGAGCCTCGGGACATGGTTTCATTTCAAAAGAACAATCCTGACAATGTCCACAGAGTGTTTCCTGGATGCAACACAGTTCTTGAGGTGGACTGACTTTAAGGACATAGAAAAAGTATCATTTCTACTAATTTGAAGAAGTAACTTTCTAGGATCAAAAAGTCAGACCTCACAGAGGTGAGCACTGTGCTCAGGAAGAGAGAGAGAGCACAGGGGAACTGAAGTTACCAGGCGGGAACCCAGAGCTTCTTTGAGGGAGAGAGGCGCTGAGTTCAACTCTTAGCACCAACTGACCAGACCCAGGCTCACCTCCCAGAAATGGAATGCCATGTTTTTACTGAGGGAGACAAAGGGAGAAAAGGATACATGATAGGAAAGGATACATGATAAAAAACAGTGGCCCTTTTGTACGAAAACTTCGTCTGAATCTCCTGAAGAGAAGGAAAAAGGGGCTGAAAAGTCCATCTAACTCACTCCTGTTCGGATTTTACCAACTGTTAGTGTCTCCCATTTAGAAATTCTGATTAGTACCCATTTTGAGAAGTCACAGAACTATGATTTGCAATATTCAAAATTTAGGATGACAAGAAAACATTACAGACTCCTGAAATTATCACAAGTCCTTCAAATCGGTGTGCATTTGAAATAGGATCCCAAATTCTCACCATCAGACTTCATGCAACAGGACAGTTGGGGACTCTTTCATGTCTGGAGACTGACATAATTTACATCGAAGAAGGCACAATTAGCATTTAACATTAAAAAGTTCCTCAGACTCGGTAAGACTGTCAAAACCACTAAAGAAATTATTTTGAAAGAAATTATTTTGCTCGCTCTGGGATATCACATTGTTAGTAAATTTGGCACTCCCAAATGTGTTACCCAAAAGTGTTACGTCTACACCAGGTGAGAAGGTTGTTTTTGAAACTGATCCTATAGAATTGTCCCTTTTAAGTGGCTGCTTTCATGAACCAAGCAGTATTTATATATTATTATAAAGATAATACCCTTACTTACCTCACAAGCCTGTTTTGAGAATTAATTAGTGTTTGCCAAGTACTTTGAGCTCCACAGATGAAAGGTGGGGTGGAAATACTAAGTAGTATTATTATTTTCATCTGTATTTGAACTCGCCTCTTATAAGACTTTTTTTTTTTTTCAGATAATAATCTCTCCTTTGGGGAGAAAAGGCAAAAATTGTCTCATCCACAGTTAAACCCTCATAAGGAGGACAGGTGTGATTATTAGGATTTGACCTAGAGAATAGATGGAAGCTGACAGCACACTTCAAAAGACTGTATCCTCAGCTCCTAAGACTTCTCCTGGGAGTTTCACAAGTGTCAAGTTCCTCCTGCAGTTCTTGCTGAGACACAGCCAAGTGTAAAGGCCAGGGCCAGTTGGCTATTTGTGTGGCATGTAAATAACAATCTAAGGCCTTTTAATTAATCTTTACTGCTAGGTGATAACGAGGGTGCCAATCTATTTATTGGAGAGAAAAGAGCTCCTTTAATCCTGCTAAGGGGTTAAAGGACAATGGTGAGAAATTGGTTGGGCTAAATTGGCTCAGGAGGAATTGATTTGGTCTGTTCGGGTCCTCAACTTTAATGGCTGGTGAGTACAGCAAGAATGGTCGCCAGTGACCCGGGTGGGCCCCTCAGAGAGGGTGTGAGATTGTAGTGAAGAAAGAGCAAGTACTAATCTCAAGAGCCCACAAAACTCAAGTCTTCTCCATCTCCCTGCAGAGCCCACCTGCTCTTCTCACAGGCAGGGGGTGGTCTGGGTTACCTGCATTTCTTCTAATACTTGGCAGGGAACGGCATAGAGATGGTGAAGGAGGAACAGATGTAGCACTGATGATAGTGGGAATGGGGTGTTCATCTACATCAAGCAGGCTGGATTCCCTCTAGAAAAGTGGTTTGAAATTCCCTGGAGGATTCTAATCCTGTCCTTTGGTAGCGATCTTCACTGAGCCAGGAAACCGTAAGATAGACTCATTTTCACTCTTGCCCCAAATTAAAGACTGGCTTATCAACCACTGAACATCAGTGACTTTTTTCTCAGTAATGGTAATGTACAATTGCCAATCTTTTAGCATTTTTAATAATTATTTTTTCTATGGCTTTACCTATAAATTGGACATTTTTCATCTGAAGTTCATTGGGATTATTCTGGGCTGTTAGCAAAAAGGTTTTAGAATCACTTATCCTTAACAAAGAATAAAACATCAGCGACCGGAAAACTCTCCCAAGGGAGGGGGAAGTGTCTTTCTCAACTCCTTATGCACCTCAGGGACTATTAGAGTTTTGCACATAGTAGAGATGCCAGAAATATTTGTTGAAAGAGGAAGGAAAGAAGGGAGGGGTGGGGGTGGAGGCAGGGTGGGACCCATTTACTGAGCATTTATTTACTGTGGGTCAGTTGCTGTTTAAGCACTGATCATACATGATCTCACTGAATCCTCCCCAATAACCCTGAAGTGAGCACTGTAAACACCCTCATTTTACAGAGGAAGAAACTGAAGCTTAGGAAATGCAGAAAACTTGCCCAAAGTTGCCTAACTAGGAAGTGGCAGAGTCAGATTAGAAACCGTGTGATTAGGCACTTTGATGTGAAGGGCTGGGAATTAAACCACCATATTCTGCCTTCGCCCTGCCACTGAGACAGAGCGTGTGTGGGGGACATGGCAAAGCAGAGCGTGTTTTATGCATCATGCTTTATGCTATGTACAAGGAAACTTACTCTTTTTTAAAAGCACCCACCCTCCAAATAAGGGATCGAAGGATTCTGAAAATATCCAAATTCCACAGTGGCCCAGGGAAAAGTTTTGGCAAGACGTGTCACATTTGCTTCGGATGTTTCTGACCCCATTGACCTATCTCAAACACATTGCTTTTCTCCAGGCAGTTCTGAAAATCCAGTCTTGAAGTTCACCATATGCTTTCAAGTTTATGAGAATCACTTCTGACCATGAAGCAGATACACTCCTGCCTGTGCAGGAATAATTTGGAGCACCGGCAAGCAATTAGATAGGAGAGAAACAATTCAGCTCTTAGTTAAGCTGCTTTTAGAATCCGTGCACAGAATGTATGTGCTCTTAAAAAAAAATTCCTTAACATAAATATCAACATGCCATACAAATGGCAACCAACCAAGTTTGTTTCCAGAAATCTACAAAAGGGTAAATCTTAGGGGTTTATTTTTTTAGTTCAATAAAGCTAGAAAGGAAATGAAAAAACAAAACATTTTTTTTTTCTCCTTCCCCAGAAGCACTACTTGAAATTTTATTTTTCTCCTTTTTCTGTTAGTCCAGTGCTAGGCTAGTTTGTCCTCCTGGGTCCAGCAGGGGTCACTCTTGCCCATCGTACCCTGGAAAGACTCCCTTTTTGGTGTACAGTTGGTACCAAGGTTTGATTATGAGGCTGCAGAGTGAAGAAATAGGGGCCAAGACATCAGGCTTCAGAAATTGAAGAGAAAAGAATCTGTGGCTTGGGAGGTAGGATTACACTATTGGGGAAATGGATAATGACTGTTTCTGAACTGCAGGTTTCAAGTCTGTACTTGAAATTTCTCAATTTATTGACCAAATTGGTTAGTTCCTACTGCAAAATTATTAAGCTTAGGTGCATGCTTGCTATGAAAGCTGAGTATATACTGGATTTCTTCTGTGCATTATAGAAAGCTGTGCAAATAGAGGAAGGGGCAGTCGAGTTGTTTTTCCAGTTGTCCAGGCCACTCTCATCACATAGTTCATCAGTGTTCACACTAGCCTAGGGGATCACTCAAACCTTGAGAGAGCAATGACCATCCAGCATGGCGTGGTGTGTCCTCATTGATTGTCCATGCTTAGATGGAAGTCAGTCTACAGCTGTAGCAGTCTCTCCCTGAGGAACTCCGGACATGCCCACAATGGATTCTTGAAAAGTGTCTGAGGATAGATGTGCAATAGGGTGAGGACAGGAAGAGGAAAGGTCTTCCTACCACTCCACAGTCAGGGCCTCCCCTCAAGGACATAGCACAGACCAAGTAGAAAGCAGATGAAATTGGTCAGTTTCCAATACTGAGGTAGGTAGAACTGGGGTTCAGTTACTGAAGAAATTGGTCTGTCGAGGATGGGCCTGTATTAACAAAGACACATTGAAAGTAGGGCATGCCTTTTTGACTGATCTGAGCCTCTCAGTCACTGATCACTGACATTTAATGTGAGCATTAAGTGTCAGCAAAGAAGCAACTGTGTAGAGAAGGCTGTCTGTACCTCTCAGGATAAATAAGTGAGGATAGGTGATCTTATCAGCCGTTCTCCCAGGAATAGACTAAGCTACAACTAACAAAATACACTGCTTATATGGTCAAGTTTCCAATAGCCTGTTGATCATATAAATGAAGTTGTTGAATTAGGTTAGTTTTAACTTCACATTCTAGAAAAAAAAAGAAAGCGTATGTGTGGCAGGGATGGTCCTGATGTGTGTGTGTGAACATTATTGAATAACTTGATGTCAATTTTGAATCCCAGAATTGGATACTTATCAAAAGGAGTTGGAATTTCTGAGTTATCCTTGCTTCTTTTGACCACATGGGCTTTCCTTTAGATGCCCCCTGATGGGTGCTGATGGTTATAGCATTTGTAAAGCAGCTTCACGACTGAGTGCTATTAGCCAGAAAGAGTGCTAGCCTTCCATTTGTGTCCTCTGTACTTGAACGGTACCAGCCACTGTCTGCTATGGCCTCTGTCAGTAACACTCTTTTCCTGACTGACAATGTTTTTAGTTTGCAGTAAATAGTTTTCCAAAAATCAAGGCAACTCCAGACTATTTCAATAGTTGAAGTGACACACTGAATGTAAAATTGCAAGTTTTCTGGTAACTCCAGGTGGGTAAGCTTCAGCTGACTGGATGAAGTTGTACCTTTTAACTGGTCCCACCTACCATTTAGAAGTGCTAGAGAACACAGAGGAGATAAAGACATCTACAGGATATTGATTTTAGGTGATACATGTTGTTAGAGGATAGAGCTTCTGGGAACTGAGGTGTGTTTCACCCATTTCACTTGGCACTTCCACTTCTTAGGAACAGATTTCCAAACCATACAAGGTAGTGCTGGAGCTGCAGAAAGAACACTGAGTGAGTATGTCTCAGCTAAGCCATTTGGTGAAATAGTCTGTATTTGAAAGCTATTTTAGAATGACAGGAAAATAAGGCCCATCAAAATGTGGAGATCAGCCTATCACTGCTGGCACCTCCAGATGACCTCTATGCTGTCTTCAGGAAAGTATGGGAACTTACTTCCACTGGAGGGTATTTGAAAGCCTCCCTAAATCAGATGCTTTATGGGTTATTTTCCTATTCAAATCATTCTACCCACATATCCTTTCATCAATCAGCTTTCAAAAGTATTTGACTTCCCACTTAAATCAAGTCTTAAGGGGTTGAGGTACACAGAATAAAGAACTCTAGTAACACTAATTCGATCAGGTATGTGCTTACATATTTAAGAAAAATGTCTAATGCCCGAGGCAACTTTGCTTTGGGAGAGCAGTTTCTTGGGAGCAAGTCATCACTTAGTTTATTTCATTCAGTATTTTCTAATGGCAGCTCATGCCAGACACTGTGTCAGGAGGAAATCGCCCCCACCCTTTTGGTGCTCCCAGGGCTGGGGGGACAGGGCACATCAATGTGGTGTGATGCACAGGAGGAGGGTTGGGGGCAGCATTTCTGCCTCTTAGCCTGGAGGTCTTGCTCCTGAGCTGCTTCTAAAACTACCTGGAGAGTGGCAGGCAGGTGGACCCTGGGGGCAAAATTACCCCCCAAAACACCTCAAGTATCTCAAACAACATGAGCAAAAGTGTTGACTTGGTATCTGAAGAGCAAGAAGGGGAGTTGGTAAGAGATGGGGCATCAAAAGTCCCTGGGAGTCTAGTCATAGGCTTTAAGCTCCACGTAACAAGGAGTCATGGCAGAATTTTAAGCGGGAATTTATTTTTCTTAGAATCTTCTGGTGGCTTCATGATTGTGATTTGGAGGGAACAAGACCAGACATAGAGAAATTATTGAGAAGGCTTTGTCAAAAGTTCAGGACCAAGTTGAGGGGTGTGGACTTACCGCTACTAAAGGAGCTCAATGAGAACGTTCTTTTTTAAATGCAATTATGCCGCCGCACACTCTGCGATGTCTCCAGTGGAGAAAAGCACTTGAGAGCGCATGAGACCCAGTGCACCACATGTGTCTGGTCCTGCTTGGAATCTCCCTCACATCACTGGTTGTAACTTGGGAAACAGAGATAGTCCCTTCTCTTCCCCTCTCCCAGATCTGTTCATTGACGTTAGAGTCCTTTACTACAAGGATTAAAAGAAAACACCCACACGATGCTTACCGTTTCTTTCATACCTAGTAGGCTTTGGATGCCAAGAAATCTGAGGCGTTAGTAGATTGAATAATCTGTCAGATCTGTACTATTTGCCCCGCCAGAGGAATTTTTTGTCCTCCTATGACCTTTTCTGTGCCCCAGGAGACTGACCTCTGTAGGTAGCACCCTCAGTTCCTTTGCTGAAGGCTTCTGCTGTGCGCCAGCCCCTCACTGGTTCCTTTTACCTGCCACCCCCCACTGCTCCCCGCTAAATAGCACCTTCAGTTAATTCTCCTCAGAGAACTCCCTGAGTGCTCCTCTACTGATGAGTCTTTTCCTGCATTCGTGCTTTTGAAGAGGAAGGACACTGAGCCGCTGAGCCATGGAGAGAGGAAGAAACCAAGAAAGAAGATTCTGGGGTCATGGAAGCCTTCTTTCTACTTATCTTAGAGCTGCCTGACTTTCCAGCTGCCAGGATCCTCCTTTGCCTCATGCTTATGCTGTCTGAGAAAAAGCTGGCCTCCCAGATCTGGTTTGAATTTATGTTAAAAAAAAATTCAAATTGATTTGTAAGCTCCAATCTGTAATTCATAACCACTCCATCAATAGGTATTTCTTGTCTAAGCGTGTAACTTAGTAGACTCATCACAGGGAGGGAAACAAGAAACATACAGATGTCATCTTAAGTCAAACACATTACAGTCTTCAAGGGTTAAGAAACAGCCACACGCTGCTTCTCAGGTACAGTAGGTTTACCAGAGTTTTTGTTTTGTGCTGAAACAATAAAGCAGTCGGTGGTCTACTGGCTACAGCCTGTTACACATTCCTTGGTTTTATTAGGATAACCATAAGCCTCAAAGACCCACCCCAACAGACTGGGCAGGTTTTATAGAACACGCACAAGTTTCTTCTTGTTGTATTTGGGGATATATAAAGTGTAAGGCATAATGGGTAACAGGTTGGAAAGACCAGTGGAGGGCTGACAAAGTCTCAGTTCCTGATGTGAATATTTAATAACTCCTCATTACAGGAAAAGGTTGACTACCAGATGCCTGTTACTATAACTCCAGAGTCCACTAAACCTTTGAGTTACTCCAGGAACAGGAGTGCATTTTGACAGTTACCTCTGCCACTCAAATGCCCCGAGGTCTGGACGTGCCCCGTTGATTTAGGAACGCTAGAGAGGGGCATTGGCTGGAAACATCTCATCTGTTATCCAGCCACTAAGGGGCTAATTACTTCTGATACAATCATTTCCTGAGATGACAGAGCACAGTAGGTTTACATTAAATAACAAGAACTCAAAAGCTTCGCCACAAATGTGCATTCCATGTTAGTGTGGTAGGACTGCTAATAGCCGGCTTCAGGATGTACATTTACAGAGGTCCCTGAGATCATCACCTCAGCTTGAACTACAGTTAATTGGCATGACAGTGACCTAGCTCTGCACTCCTGAGCTGAAAAACACACTCACCATTTGCCAGAGTTTAGAGGCTGTCGTTTGTCCAGCTGGTCTGGGGATGGAATTGCTTTGCATTTCCATGGCACAGGAAGTTTCATGACAGAATGCTCATGTGGCGGTCTCATGCCTCAACTCCCCGGGGGTGTGGGAGGAAAGGGTCTCTTGCTGGTCACCATATGCCCCTGTCTTCCCAGCAAGCCCCATTGCTTCAAGCTGACCGGAGAGAGAGTTGGGCCACAGTGTGATCCTCTGTTCCAGGCACCCTGCATAAAGGCTCCCTGCCCTGTACAAAGTTTTAAGAACAACTACTTATTATCAAGACACTTCTGTTCAATATTTTAACATATAGAATAAGTCTATCAAAGTGACTGTAAACATCTGAATCCCGGAACTTCCAGTTAATATATCATTTCAATACTATCATTATTGTCTTTAAAAAATTATTCTTTTCCAGAATGAAATTAGCGATATGTTACTCTCCTGCTTAAAATCCTGGCTTTTACTCCTCTTAAAATCAAATGCAAAAGACATGAACATGATCTATAGGCTTACTCTGGCTTTTGCCTTACCTGAATTTCTGCCTTCCCTTAAGCTGTAGACACTGGCCTCCTTGTAGTTTCTTGAATTCTTCATGCCCCAGGGTCTTTGCACATGCTATTCTCTGTACAAGGAATATTCTTCCTTTCCTTCCTCTTTCGTTCTACCTACAGATTTCAGTTTTAATATTATCTATTCAAGGAGGCTTCCAAGATCCTAGCTTAGATCAAGTCCCTCTTGACTTCATAGTTGCCCAGAATTTTTTGTCATGACAAACAATTATTTATGTAGTTACTTAGCCAATGTTATATTATCTTCTAGACTGTAGATATGAGATATGAGATATGAGATATGAGATAATGGAAGTGGTATTCTAAATGCCTGGTGGAATAACTGGCATATAGACAAATATCTAATTTTTTAATTATTTACTTACACAATGCTCTTACTACAAAACAAATTACAGAAAGTGCAGAAAATGAGAAGAAAATTTAAATAATCTATAACCATATATCCTAGGGGTAGAAACTATAAATATTTAAGTATAATTCCATATGGTCTTTTAAAAACACAAACATATGGCACCTAGGTAAGTATTACTTGCTGATAGTCAGAACCTATGTCCATTTACAATAGCCTTCTTAAAATGCACCAGGCTCCTGGTGTTCAAAACTGATGTCCGTGTGGACAGCTTTGCACAGAGATATCTAACTTGGTGAGGCATAGGAGATATGGTTTAAAATTCAGCACCCAGGAGCAAGGTCTGGAATTGCCCTGCCAAATTCCTCTGTCACTCAGAGAGTATCTATTTAGACCCTTTTAGTAAAGTAACAATTTCTTAAGTATCTGGAAATATGGCACCACCTTATTTAATTTTTGTTGCTGCTACTGTTATTCTTTCTATTAATTCACATTATGGGGGACATTTTTCAGAATGCCAATTCCTAACTCTTTTGTACAGGCAAGTGTCAGGAAATAGACTAGAAACTAGTGGAGAATCCCCATTCTCAGATGACATGTGATCTCTTTGCTCCAAGCACATAACCCAGTTTATCTCATACACTCATTTCCATCATCAACCTAAGTCTACACAGAAGGTACTATTGTTTTATTCCTAATTCATATGTGAGGACATGTGGCTGAGAGAGGTTATGGAATCCTGAATCAGCTTGACCCCAAAGCCCAGGCTCTGAGTCACCACACCTCACAACTCAAAGGGGTGCCTTCAAATTCCACCATGTAGATCAGGGATATGGGGAGACTACTCAGATCTTTGAAAATTCCTGAACTTGTAGATACATTTCATATGTCTGAAAAATGAGTATTTTTTTCTGGGGAGACGCTCTCTATATTTCTATAGACTTATTTGGAATAAGAAAAAATATAGATTCATCTGGGGTTAACAAGCACACTAAAACTTGTTGATAGGTTACCAAGTTCTGTTCTAAGCATTTTATGTGTATTAAACAATTTCATCCTTGCAAAAACCCTGCACTAGAGGCACTATTAGCCCCATTTATGGTCAAAGGAACTGAGACACAAAAAGGCTGCCACTTGCACAAGTTCACACAGCTGACCTGTGGTGAGAGGATTCCGTCCAGGTCACCTCCTCCGAGCCGCATCTTACTTAACCACAGTGAGCAAACACCCTGTTTATAGATATGTCAGGGCTAATGTGCATTTTCCTTCCCTGACCTTGGGATGCACCTCCTTGTTCATGTATGTAATCCATGTAGTCATTTTTTCTTCCTCTACCTAAAATCTATTAATAAATTAATTGGGTGGTGGATTTTACAATAGAGGGCTTCTAGAATAGAAGAATCTAGCCACTCTCCTACCAAAGTCAATCATTGTAGTGATTCATACTTTTGTCAAAACTATTTTCCAGATTGTATCTTTCAGCCCTTCTGGGGTTAAATTTGGACAAATTCTTAATGAAGGTGGGGTTCTTACTAAGGAGGGGGTCCTTTTGGTGGAGGTAGGGTTAGAAAAGTGACAAGAAGTGAGGGGGGTGTTCCACAGAAAACCACCGTGAGGGGGTAGCCAGTCTATACACCTTCTCTGTAATGTGCACCTTTGTGAACGCACACTAACATTATCCATACTGATCAATGCACGTTTGATTTGTATATATTGATTACGATGAATACAA